>JAULJZ010114591.1:0-11421 GCA_032270985.1 Heliamphora pulchella
TAAATACTGAATTCTAGGAATCGAAAATCATAAACAGTCATAAACTTATAAGTTAGTCCAATAAGATAGAGAAATTATGAAAGTGACAAACTAAACTCAAGTGTAATTTTACACAGTTTTTTAATCAAATAAGAATGAAACCCTAAGACATAAGATTTAAACCCAGAACCTTTAAGGACAGTTGATGTCAAAAAATTTTAAAACCCTAAAATCACTTAAAATCATAGGATCACAATCCTACAACTTGACCCAAGAAAAATCATGGATCATGAAAAAGATTAGAAATTGAGCCCAAATAAAATTACAAAGCTCAACTCTTTTAATTAAGCCTAACTAATTTAGTCCAAAAGGAATTATAATTATAGCCCATGAATTTAAACCCAAATGAATTTTTAAGTATGGCCCAAATATGTTAAGCCCAACCCAGTTGATGATGACTCGTGTAAAGGCTTAATTCAAAGCATAGTATTAGCGATGATTAGCCGACCAGATCTTAGGTCACTAGAAGGATAGAAATTCTAACTCAACTCGAAACCCTAATTCGATCCGAAAACCTTAAAAAAAATCACATATTCAGAGGCAAAACCCTAATACTCAGAGAAGACTTCTAACATTCTAAATTAAGTAAATAACACAAAATATATAGTTAAAAATCAAAAGTTCTCATAATTTGGATAAAATGACCATTTTGCCCCTGGTACAACAAAAAGTCTTAAAATTTTAGATTTTGACACATGGACACTCTAAATCAGATATTTAGATACAATTAAGTAACAAAAGATAAAATAACAATAAAAATAACAAAAATGCCCTTACATGGCTGGACACATTGGGATTAGTGTACAAAATGTTACTTTTTACCCTCTTAAGCTCAAAAATAAGAAAAAGTAGTACAAATTAAGCATTATTGTGACATAAGATTTTTTAAACAAATAATATACATAATAATATAATCATATAGGTCAAAAAAAACAAATCATTATTTAAAATTTCTATACAATAAATAAGTCAAAAATTTAATTCTTGCCAAACTAACTTAATTTGACTTAAAAACCTACACTTATTTAATTAATTGGTACAAAAATTATGACAATTCATGAGAGTACTAAATTAATCATAAACACACTAAAATAATAGATTTTAGTAGGAAAAGACACCAAAAAAATACAAAAAATTAATATTTTAGGCGTTTTCTCACACCAAATTGTACCAAAACATAATTTAAACCCGAATTTAATGCAAAATAGGTTTTGGTCTGTCCCAAACATCCCCTAGACGAAATCCCTAGCTGCCGTATCTGATTTGTGTGTCTCAAAAGTATTCTCACCTCCCATGTAACTAATCAAAGTTTAGAAAATTAAAAAAATACTGACACCTTAATTATTAAATATATTATCAAAATTTTTATAAATAAGGTCCTATATCCCTCATTTTCGTGCAACGTAGTGAGAGAGAGAGTTTAGAAAAACATCGTAAGTGTTCTAAGAAAGGAGAGAAAGAAGAAAGAATGAGGAGGATCCAATGTGTTATACTACAAATCCAAGTTATAGTCTACCTTCCACCATTGTCAATTCTTTCTAAAGTAAGTAAACTTCCTAAAGCTCTATGTTATTCTCTTACAAAATATCTTTCAACCCATCTCTCTAAACACCACAAAGAATAAAAATTTAAAAATTTATAAAAAAAGGCTTTGTAGAGCTAAAATTGGGGCTGCTTATGTTTGATTGATTGTTGAATATGGTTGCATGTGGTTATTTTTTAGTTTAGTGACTTGTACATGTTCTGGAACTTTGATATGTAAGTGTAAAGTATATGCATGCAAAGAAAAGAAACTAAATCTAAACATATTTTGAGCTAAGTACCAAAACCCTAAAAGGGCTGATTTTCTATGTATTCCAACTTTCTGCCATGAATTTTGTATTGGAGACAATACTGTCAAGATCATTGTTTTTGAAAAAAATTTTTGATAAAAATTAACTGAACGGGCAAACGCCGAAACGGGCTCCAGATAAAACTTTTGACGTCGAACGATCAAAAATAAACCCGTGTAACTAAAGTTAATTTAGAAGAATACCTTTTGTCGATCTAATCTTCAACTACGACTTGATTTCAAGTTGAAACCCCAGTCAGATCTTCTATTGTATTCCTTTACGCGATCCTCAAATGTAGTGTGGGCTACGATCCTCCGAGAACTCGTGCTGGTAGAACCCCGATATATTTAAGTCTTGAAAGACAAAAATAATATTATAATAATAATGATATAAAATCATCAAAAACTGGTTCAGCCTACCCGCATATATATAGGAGTACAGCAGGGACCTGGAGATTAATTATGAGTTATACTTCTAGTGGAACACAGATACCTACTAGAGGTTTCTGCAATTATGGAAAGACATGCAGCGATTTCTGCAATTTTTATAAAATGCTAAATTACAATTCACACCACTAAAGAACTATAATTGCACTCTGACCCATAATCTCAAGATTTTATTGTATTGAGCTCCTGTTATTAAATGCTTACCATTTTTCTCCACATTAAGATTCTTGATACCCGCCAATTAAATTTGATTACAAATAATTTAATTTAATCGGCATCTTGATATTCTTTAAGTTCTTTCGCTTAGTTTATTTGACCGCCGGATAATTAAATCCACCTGCAAGGTTTGGCCTAGTTAAAACTTATAAGCTTCTTTAAGGGGATATCGTCAATCTTGATAAATTGGGATGTAAATTCTGTCAATAATTAATATTTTCTATATAAATAATACCGCTATCCAACTTACCGGGAATGTAGACCCATATAAGATCGCACCCTCTAATGAATCAAAACAATGAATATTAAATATATACAAATCAATAATTATTTTAGGATTAAGAGGATAAGTACTATTTATAATAACCTTGTGGTGTGAATTAATTTATATAATTAGCACAAAATTAATTACCCCAAATGTCCCGTTAATACACACAAAGTGTTCCGGTACAAAGAGTCAGAACAATAGACGAGCTATTATCTATTCCCCATAACCAACGTAGGCCTACTAAAACTCTGTACCGCAGTCGTACTAATAGTATGTCTATTTTTATCTAGACCGTGAACATAAAACTTATATTTTGTAAGAACCTAAAATCTGGTCTTCTGTGTAAGCCGTACTCTACAAACCAGATTAAATACTATACAGATATCGGATATCCATGCATAATATTAAGCAATGATATACATACATTGCTCATAAAGATTCTCATAAAATAAAAAAATAATTTTATTAAAATAAAATTAAATACTAAAACATGATTTTCAATATATCAACCCTAACAATCTCTCACTTATACTCAAAACTATGCTGCCATACATATGACTCTCATGCCCTCTACATGACTATCAAAAGTCTTAGCCGGTAAGCTCTTTGTAAAGGATCTGCAAGGTTGTCTCCTAATATAAGCTCTATGTCTTACTGAAAATCTGAGTCTGTGTACCCCAAAGGTACTAGACTGTCTGCCTGGTAAACCAACATATAATCCTTAATTCTTTTTAGATACTTGATTATATTCTTTACCGCAGTCCAATACTTCTGCCCTGGATTGAACTGATATCTGCTAGCCATGCCAACAGCAAAGCAGATGTCTGGTCTAATGCAAAATATAGCATACATGAGGCTTCCTACTGCCTAAGCATAAAGAACTGCCTTCATCTTCTCAATCTCATCAGGTGTCTTAGGATACTGATCCTTGGATAAAGTGATTCCATGCCTGAAAGAGAGAAACCCTTTCATGGAATTCTGCATGCTAAAACGAGCAAGGATATCATCGATATACTTTGCTTGTGATAAGCCCAACATCTTTTGTTTTTGATCTCGCACAAGCTTGATTCCAAAGATGTGACTGGCATCTCTCAAGTCCTTCATATCGAATTGCTCAGATAACCATACTTTAACCGTAGATAATGTCCCCACATCGTTTTCGATAAGCAAGATATCGTTTACATAAAATACTAAGAAAATCACCACACTTCTGTCACGCTTCTTGTACACACAGGACTCATCCGAACTTTGATCAAAACCATAAAACTTTATAGCTTGATCAAACCGAGTGTTCCAAGATCTCGATGCCTATTTAAGTCCATAAATTGATCTCTTAAGCATGCATAACATGTGCTTTTGGTCGTTTAAAATGAATCCGTCTGGTTGTATCATATAGATACACTCGTCAAGACTTCCATTAAGAAAAGCTATCTTAACGTCCATTTGTCAGATTTCGTAATCAAAATATGCAGCAATAGATAAGAGAATCCGAATAGATTTAAGCAAAGCTACCGGCGAAAAGGTTTCCTCATAGTCGATCCCTTCTTTCTGAGTGAACCCTTTAGCAACAAGCCTAATTTTAAAAGTTTTAATCTTCCCGTCTACTCCTCTCTTTCTCTTGTAGATCCGCTTGCATCCAATGGATTTATCCCATCGGGTGGTTCTTCAAGTTTTCAGATCTGATTGAAATACATAGATTCCATCTCTAAATTCATAACCCTTTGCTAAATATATGTATCTTTGTCTTGTAGTGCTTCATTATAATTACATGGTTCGGTATCTAGTTCAGCTGAGATCTTGTCATACGACTCTCTCAAGAACATATACCGATCAAATTGATGAACAACCCTCCCACTACGACGAGGCACTACCTGTGTCTGTGTACTAGCAGTAACAGGCTATGTAGAATCTGAACCCTATGCATCAGCACCCTATTCTTGATTTGCACCTGTCCCGATAATTCTCCCACTATGACGAGGTAATGAAATATCAGTGACTTGTGGTTCCTTTTCCGTTCTACTGGTATTTATTCTCAGTTCTTACAGAATAATTTTTCTATTGGGCCTATGATCCATAATATAATCCTCGTCCAAGAATCGGGCATTGGTGCTAGCAATAACCTTCTGATCCTTAGGATTATAAAATATACCACCCTTCGTTCCCTTGGGATACCCCACAAAGAAACAGATTTTCGTCCTCGGTTCCAACTTACGCGCGTTTCATTTCAACACATGTGCTGGATACCCCCAAATCCGAATGTGTTTCAGACTAGACTTACGCTCAGTCTACAATTCTATGGGAGTAGAAGGTACTGACTTAGAAGGTACCAAGTTCAGAATGTAAGCTGTTGTTTCTAAAGCGAGTCCCTAAAATAAATCTGATAAACCTAAATAACGCATCATGGACTTTACCATCTCCATAAGAGTCCTATTCCTTCTTTCTGCTACACCATTCTGTTGTGGAGTGACAGGTGTAGTCAACTGTGATGTAATCTACTCTGATGACAAATAATCCTTAAACTCTCTAAAGAGGTATTTTCCACCACGGTTGGATCGTAGTGATTTGATACTTTTACCCAGACGCTTCTCTGCCTCCGCCTTGAATTCTTTGAATTGTTCAAAGTATTCAGACTTACGGTGCATCAAGTAAATGTATCCATACCTTAAGTAGTCATCAATAAAACTGACAAAGTACTCAAAGCCACCTCTAGTCCAAATTGTCATAGGACCACACACATCAAAATGAACCAATTCCAACGGTTCTTTAGCTCTATAGCCTTTGGCCGAAAAGGGCATTTTGGTCATCTTACCCTCTAAGCAAGATTCATAGACTGGAAGTGTCTCCAGTTTCAATGAACTCAAAGGTCCATCTGCCACCAGTCTGGTTATCTTTTTTTGATTAATATGACTCAAGCGTAAGTGCCAAAGAAACTTTTGGCTCATTAAAGAAGGAAACTTGCTATTATATGGCAATATAGATGTATTATTTATTTCAGTTAGTTGTAGTGTAGGAGAGATTAGAGTAATAATATAAAGATCATCTACCAATGTACCAGAACAGATAACCCATTTATTATTCTTAATAACCACAGAGTTATTAAAATAAACCAAATATCCATCTGTAGCCAATCCAGAAACGAAAACTAAATTTCTTCTAATGGCAGGTACATAAAGACAATATATCAATATTAAAATCCAATCTCTACCAAAACTGAGAGTGACATCTTCTACTGCAACTGCTGTTACCTTTGTATTATTACCCATATGCAGGTAAATCTCCCAATCACTAAGTTGTTGAGTTTTCTGAAACCCCTGCAGTAAATTGCAGACATAATTAGTGGCTCCCGTATCTGCACACCAGGTACCAGTAGATAACACCGTTAAACATATTTCCACAACCAGTGAACAAAAATTGCCCTATTTGTTACCTTCTGACAATACTGAACATAGCTTTTTCCAGTGCTGGGTCTAGTCGTAGTGAAAACATCTGTCTTTCAGCTTTTTCACACTAGTCCATGGCCCATTAACTATCCTAGAAATTGTGTCTCTCTATTTTTGGACCTTTTTCTTCTTCATGACTTTCAGCCCAAAGGAAGAATTTTTTTCAGAAACAAACACATTTCTTGGTATTGAAGGAATACCATTTGTAGTTAAAGCTTTCTCCAAGTTACATTTTCAGTCAACAAGATTTAGTCCCGTAATTTTTTTTTTTTGATTATTAAAGCGAGTGGTTTGAAATCCATTTTATTCCTGAGAATCACAATTCAAAAAATCGTTAATTATGATGAGCAAAACTTTAAATTTATTTTAATTTAGTTCCCTCTACCATTTTAAAATTAATTCACCAGCAGCCTGGTAACCTGTGAATAGTATGCCACGTTGGGTGGAAGTTTACTATCCATCATAAGACCAGACAGGCCAATTCTTTTTAATTTTACTATCTAGGCAAATTACCATGCCAAGTAAAAATTAAATAGCTGACATAGTTTCGGTCCAGTATATAATAGCAGTGACTTAATTAGATAGGATACTATTATATATAGCAAAGTGTTAACTATCACCTAATCCCAAATTAATAGTTCGCAATAAACCCTTCAGTTGTAGAAGTGATCCACACTAACAATTATCCAGAATTATCCCTAAAGTAGGTTTGTACTAGCGATACCGCAATTAATCTGTCCGTTGGGGAGGAAGGCTTTACTGCCAACACGTAGGATTTAATTGCATCGCCTACAAACTGGTGATGGAGATCGTGGAATTTATCTTTGAATAAATTCTCTCTCCCACTTAAATTTTTAAAATATATTTTAGGGTTATAAAAATTCATTTAATTAAAATAAATTTATTAATTTCGAAAGCCACACGATCTGAAGGAATTAAATATCTTTCTGTATACACGATTTCAAATATCTTAATTTATCAAACCATATTTTCGTGTTTAAATGCGTAACAAATAAAATTTAATAAATACACAGTTTTTTCTTTAGCTTTTCAGCTAAAATAATGATTAAATTTATTTATTTATTTTATTTTTCATTCCATATTTTTCAAAAAATAATAATTTATTTCGATTAAATATTTTTTCACTTAATTAATTCAAAATTTGGAAATAATTTCTACGTTTTTTCAAGATATCCGATTTTAAAAAAATATCATCTTAAACGTGATATTTTGTAAAAAAAATAAAATATCTAAAAATTTTTCATTTAATTAAATAATTAATTAAAAATTTTAATTTTATTTTCTATTACAAAATATTTTAATTAAAATCGAATATTCGAATTAATTAAATTAACAGGATAAACAAAATCAATAAATATCATTCACGCAATTAATATAAAAAAAATTAAATGCAAGATAAATATAATTCCGATTTTATGATCGAATTGAAACTTTAAAGAATTTTAGTCTTTCATTCAAAGATAAGCTTCAACAGTGTAATCTTTATCAACTTTATGTATCCCATTTGCATCGGAACTCCTTGATACTATCTGATATATCAATATATATCATATCAGTCTCGTATATATTAGAATATACATCAACTCAATCCCGGGAGTGAGAAAGTCACCGGACCACCACCAGCTACCGCCGGCGCCGCCTCACCGCCGCCTCATCCGAGCTCCATTTTTTACGAGATTTATATCGTTGAAAAACTCTCGAAATCTGGAATTTTTTTGTCAAAAAATCTACTGGAAAACTACTCGAAAAACGGCCGAGAAAATGACCCGAACCTCAAAAACACGGCTGCCAGTCACAACACTACGCTGCCAACTTTCTGAGGCTTTTTTGACCTCTTCCCGAACTCGATTTTCGACGTACTTTATATCAAAAGAAAGCTCTCAAAAAGTACTATTTTCTATTAAAAAAATCCTTCTTGAAAGTAGCCCAAAAAACTGTTGGAAAATAGCCTGAAAGCTGCTGCTGTAGCACCATCGCCGCCAGAAAAAATCGATGCTATTTTTTTGTTTTTTTAATGCATTGTTTGGCTCATTTTTTTTGGTTTTTAATAGTATTTTAAGGTATGTTTTACTGCTATTTTATGTTTAAAAAACTTTCCAAAAAATAATCTCAAAAATGGCCTGAAAAATCATAAAAATCGCCGCCAAACCACCGCCGGTAAAGCTGCCGGAGCCAGGCTATTTTGGTGATTGTTCTTTGATATTTTTGACTTGTTTTTTATGCTATTTTTTATACATAAATATTGTAAAAAAACTCACCAGAAAAAAATTATTTAAAATCATTAAAACTTACCGCAATTTGTGGCCCGTAAAAATTCAAACCACCACCGGTGCCACCTCTGTTCTTTGTGTTCTTGGACAAGTTCAACCTGTTCTTAAATAATTTAAATAGATATTTAAAAATATAAAATTATCTATTACATCAATCCTATGTCCCAAAGGCTCACAATCAATTTACCAAAATCAACTCTCGTGATTAAAAAAAAATAATTAAATCATCATCCACGAATTCAATCAAATATGAAAATAATGGATAATCATAAAATTGAAATTTAGAACGCCTGCAAAACAAAGTTAGCAACAGTTCTAAAACTACCCGCCCCCGATAACCGTAAATAAAATACAAAACGGCTCTGATACCAATTTGTTAGAGGCAATACTGTCAAGATCATTATTTTTGAAAATGATTTTCGGTAAAAATTAACTGGACGGGCAAACACTGAAACGGGCTCCAGATAAAAATTTTGACGTTGAATGATCAAAAATAAAACTGTGCAACCAAAGTTAATGTAGAAGAATACCTTTTGTCGATCTAATTTTTAACTACGACTTGATTCCAAGTGAAAACTCAAGTCAGATCTTTTACTGTATTCTCTTACACGATCCTCGAACGTGGTGTGGGCTACGATCCTCTGAAAACTCGTACCGGTAGAACCCCGATATATTTAAGTCTTGAAAGACAAAAATAATATCATAATAATAATGATATAAAATTATCAAAAACGGGTTTAGCCTATCCACATACATAGGGCTACAGCAGGGACCTGGAGAGTAATTATGAGTTAGACTTCTAGTGGAACACAAACACCTACTAGAGATTTCATCAATTATGGAAAGACATGCAGCGATTTCTGTAATTTTCATAAAATAATAAATTACAGTTTACACCACTAAAGAACTATAATTACATTCTGACCCATAATCTCAAAACCTTCTTACATTGAGCTTCTGTTATTAAATGCTTATCATTTCTCCCCACGTTAAGAATTTCGATACCCGCCAATTAAATTTAACTACTGACAATTTAATTTAATCAGTATCTTGATATTCCTTAAGTTCTTCCACTTAACATATTTGACCGCTGAATAATTAAATCCACCTACAGGGTTTGGCTCAGTCAAAACTTATAAGCACCCTTAAGGGGGTATCGTCAATCCCGATAAATCGAGATGTGGATTCCGTCAATAATTAATATTTACCATATAAATAATACCACTATCCAACTCACCGGGAATATAGACCCATATAAGATTGCACTCTTTAATGAATCAAAATAACGAATATTAAATATATGCAAATTAATAATTATTTCAGGATTAAGAGAATAAGCACTATTCATATTAATCTTGGGATGTGAATTAATTTATATAGTCAGTATAAAATTAATTACCCCAAATGTCCCGTTAAATACACACAAAGTATACTGGCATAGAGAGTCGAAACAATAGACGATGTTATTTTCTGGTCCTCGTAACTAAGACAGGCCTGCTAAAACTCTGTACCACAGTCGTACCGATGATATGTCTATTTCCATCTAAACCGTAAACATAAAACTTATATTCTGCAATAACCTAAAATCTGGTCTTCTGTGTGTAAACCGTACTCTACACATCTGATTAAATACTATACAGAATATTAGACATCCATGCATAACATTAAGAAATGATATACATACATTGCTCATAAAAATTCTCAAAAAATAGAAATATAATTTTATTAAAATAAAATTAAATACTAATGCGTGGTTTTTAGTATACCAACACTAACATTTTGAACTATCATAATTAATTGTAGAAGAATGATTTAAGTGTGATTTTTATGTCCAGATCTAGATTTTTAAGTTAAAGTTTATACAAAATTAGTTTGAAGTGATTGCAATGGGTAGAACTCGAGATACACCATTTTTACTAAAGAGTGTCAGATTCTGACCACTCTGTATTGCAGACATAAACACCTTAGATTAGAGTGAGAACCGATCTTAGTTTAAAACATAACATTTATAGAAAACATGTTTATGTTACTGCCAACCAAACATGAGCCCAAAATATGAAGTTTGGAAAGGTCAAAACCCTTCTCAAAGTCATTGTTGTGAATCTGTGGCTAACAGAGCTCTCTTTCACATGTTTTTGCAAGATCAGAATCTTATATTTAATGGCCAAATCCAAAAGTGATTTTCATGCAAAATGTAGCTAACATATTTAACTATTTATTGACCAAGCATCAGCCCTATATACCCTTGGATGGTCTCCTAAAGGTCTTGTGCATTCTCTGTTGAAAATAGGTTCTGCTGAACTTTTTAATACTAACTGAACCTATTTTATAAAATGGTCAAAATTATCAACTTGTTTCAAACAACTAGTCTTAACACAAAATATACAACTTATAGGGGACACACTAAAGTAGAACATAGCCAAATATTAGGCCCATAACCCTTATTTTGATGACCCAAACCCGAGGCCAAGAGAAGTCCAAATTTTATACTTTTCTCTGTAAAATGCTGAATGATTTTCTTTAAAATGATATAAATGACCTATTTACCCCTAGATTTGACCTTAGTGTTAAACACAAAAGTCGTAGAAAATATTTTTATCTAAATGATATCCAAAAATCATAATTTAACTCCATGTCTAGGTACCCCAAAACACTGTTACGATTTTTAATTTAGCACTTGAATATTTATCTAAATTTGGCAAGTATATAAGTGGTATGTCACATTGTGGGACTGCAAATATGGATTTTAAATAAATTATGTTAGATGATTGGTGTATGAAAATGAGTAATTGATGAATAGAATCCATGCCGTTAGGTTGAATCTATGTCTCGTGAATTATTACTTGTGCTTTACATACTTGTACTCTATGCTCATAATTTTATAATTCC
>JAULJZ010114602.1:0-11421 GCA_032270985.1 Heliamphora pulchella
TATATTTAATATTCGTTATTTTGATTCATTAGAGGGTGCGATCTTATATAGGTCTATATTCCCGGTGAGTTGGATAGTGATATTATTTATATGACAAATATTAATTATTGACAAAATTCACGTCCCGATGATCGGATTGACGATACCTCCTTAAGGATGCTTATAAGTTTTGACCGGGCCAAACCCTACAGATGGATTTAATTATCCGACGGTCAAATAAGTTAAGCGGAAAGGCTTAAGGAATATCAAGATGCCGATTAAATTAAATTATGAGCAATTAAATTCAATTGGCGGGTATTGAAAATCTTAACGTTGGGAGAAATGGTAAGTATTTTATAACAGGAGCTTAATGCAAGAAGGTCTTGAGATTATGGGTCAGAGTGCAATTATAGTTATTTAGTGATGTGAACTGTAATTCAATATTTTATAGAAATTGCAGAAACCGCTGCATGTCTTTCCATAATTACAGAAACCACTAGTAGGTGTCTGTGTTTCACTGGAAGTCTAACTCATAATTACTCTCCAGGTCCCTGTTGTAGCCCTATATAAACGCGAGTAGGCTGAATCAGTTTGTGATTGATATGTGATTTTATATCATTATTGTTATGATATTATTTTTGTCTTTCAAGACTTAAATATATCGGGGTTATGCCGGTATGAGTTCTCGGAGGATCGTAGCCCACACTACGTTTGAGGATCGCGTAAGAAAATACGGTAGAAGATCTGACTGGAGTTTCAACTCGAAATCAAATCGTAGTTGAAGATTAGATCAACAAAAGGTATTCTTCTAAATTAACTTTGGTTGCACTGGTTTATTTTTGATCGTTCGACGTCAAAAGTTTTATCTGGAGCCCGTTTGGTGTTTGCCTGTCCAGTTGGTTTTTTATCGAAAATCGTTTGCAAAAATAATGATCTTGGCAGTATTGCCTCCAACAAATATATCTTTGTTCACAACTCTTAATCGACTTGTCGAGAAGGGGCTGATCAAACTTTTGAACCCAATGCCTGTTTTCGATCCCTACCACTAAGATATAACGCTTCCCAGTATTGTGCCTTTCACCAAGGTCATGAGCACTTGACCAACAAGTGTATGAGGCTGCGCCATGAGATCCAAGATCTTATCGACTGTGGCATTGGGATTTAAGAATTTTTGAAAAATGGTAAAAAATATGAGAATTCAAAGATATTTAAAAAATATTTTAACACCTCGAAAACCAACCTTTGAAAACTCCCTTTTTATTGAAAATAGAGTCACCACTTAGTTTTTGAGAAAAATTATAAAAAACAAAAATGGTTACTGATTTTGAAAACGTTAACCAGAGAAGAAGGGTTCGGGGACTAAAGTACGAATCGAAAAAGGTGTTAGGCACCTCGTTCGCCCAACCGCAAGGTTGGCCTCTACTAATAATCATTGGCTCTTTAATAGAATTTCTCAAATGCATGCAAATAAATAAAATAGAAATAAAGAGGGAACATCTAAAATCAAATATGAAAAATACATAACATATGTACATAGCACTCCAAATTAAGACAAATAAAGGGATGAATTCCTAAGTCCTACAGCATGTAATTTCTAACTAAAGGATATATGAAACATACCCACATGCAATATTTATAAAAATAAACTAAACTAGCATAGTTTGAATAAAAGAACAAAAAATATGGTTAAAAATGCTAAAATTACCTAAACATGAATTGTTAATAAGCTAAATGATTCTAAACACGCACTTTAAGGAAGATAACCGAAACATGCATATTACAAAGAATGAACTAAGTTAACATTATAGAAAAAATAAATGTAAAAAGATGCATAAAAGTTAAAAGAAAACTTGTTAACAAAGAAAATAAAATGAGGGTTTTATAACAAAAAAAAAGTTTGAGAATTCAAAAAGAAAGAAAACGAAGAAGAAATTTGTAAAAGAAAATAATGCTAAATGAGAAAGTTAGAAAATATTTATTTTAACTATTAAAAGAAATCCCAATTATCCACATTTCATATTTTTAAACAAAACAAAAGAAAATAAAAGAAATGGGAGAAAATTATACTACCATTTAAAAGTGCAAATTAACTTGAAAGTCTTTTTGTGATTTTTAGATTTACCATGATTAAAAGAAATACTATATAAGGAAAATAAAGCTAAAAAAGAAGCTTTGTGAGAAAAGAAGAAAAATGAATGCTAAAATGGATATTATAACTAATAATGAAAAGAAAGAAAATAAAAAAAATGGAACATTAGCATTAATAGGAAAATAAAAGAAATACTGGTAATAAAAAAAAATAAAACTACTAAAAGAACATTTAAACTAATATTTAAAAGAAAAGGGCATTAATATTACAAGAAAAAAGAAAAGAAAATAAAAACGAATGCTAGTAAAGGAAATTAAACTAATGTTATAAGAAAAAGAAATAAAAATAAATGCTAGTAAAATTAAACTAATACTCGAAAGATAAAAGACATCAAAAATAATTATTTAACCTAAATGTGAAATGTAGTATTAATTACTACATTCATATAAGTGTAGGTTCATTATTATAACAATTAGCAACATTAATTAGTTGTAATTGCAAGAATATTTTAGCACTAAATTGATGGAGTAATAGAAATAAGAAAGTGAAGGACAATGTGCTTAGTGTGAATGTGTGGACAAGTTAGTAATTAAGAAAGTAAAGAAAACAACTAAATTACATAAATTAAACAGGATTAGCTATATAAAGGGAAGGAATATGCAAATTGAAATTGAATTTTTAACCCGGTCACTCCAAAAGAAAGAAATTGGAGTTAGAAAAATCGGGGATCCAAACGAGGTACTTGAATTGTGGAATCCTCAAATTAGAGAATGTGCTTCAATCCTCGGATGGTGATCCCAAGCTAAGGCTTCAAATGTAGATATTGGAGGTTTGGGACTCAGTATTTTGGTAGGGTTTTGGCGTCGGGGCTCGGATTTGCTCGGCGTCTCGGCAGAGCTTCACTCTCAAAACCTCTCACTCATTTTTTGTCCTTGAAAACGTACCAGAGGTACGGTATTTGTAGAGTTCTTCAGCCAATGAGATATTGCCACGTTTTGAGGACACGCTAGGCCATTTAGAGTTGGCGGTCGCCACTATGCAAGTTGGCGGTCGCCATGTTTTTGAAAGGTTCCACAAAGTTATATGACGGTTGGCATGATGCAATTTGGCGATCGCCATAATAAGAGGTGGCGGTCGCCATATTTGGCTAGGGTTTTCAAGAGATTCTATTGGCGGTCACCGCAATGAACATGGCGGTCGCCTTACTTGGGCAGCAAATTTCGATAGTTCGATGAAATTTATTTGGTTTGAAGGTTCCGGGTTCAAATATCGAGTTTGGATCACTTTTTGAGAATCGAACTGAAACACTATTCCACCTGTTTTCATCATCGGATTCACCAAAAATTAGGCGGGGTCAAATTGGGATGCCTATAGGTGCCCCTCTTTGATATAACTTGTATAGCAACGCGTAATTCAAGTTATATCAAAGATTCAGAGACAACAACCATTTGATCAAGCCGTCAATCTTAGGTCATAAGCACATATATATATGATATTGGTCGTATTCGAATTTTTATCGAGCTGCCTACGTACCTCTTTACTAGGAATAAGACCAAAACGTAGTTCATGGGGCAAAATGCAAGGATGCAAAAATAAGATATATGATGTATGACAGGTATCGTGTAATGCAAAACGAGTCAGTTTAGGATCATGAGGAGAACCGACGAGTCAGTTTAGGGTCATGATGAGGACTGACGAATCAGTTTAGGGCCATGAGAAGGATCGAGAGGAAATTATCAAACTAATAAGTCGAGTTAAAATCTAAAAATTCGGAACGAGATACGAGATAAAGTTATGACTTAAAATTAGATTTATCGAAAGCGAGATTTACGGCTTAAAGTTAATCTTATCGAAAAGGGATACCACGTTTTAATAGGTTGAGTACCTAAAAGATCGAAACGTCTGATAGAAATAATTAAAAACCAAGTCACGGTTTAAAAATTAAATTTATGGAGAGAAAAATCGCAAAAAGATAAGGGTTAAAAGCAGAAAAGCACAATTATTTTGCAAAATATTTCTATAAGATTTTATGCAAGATTTTAAAATTATTTTTGAAAAGTCCTCCAGAATTATTTTTTAGAAGAAAACACACATAAGATAATTTTTAAGGAAAATTATTATTTTTTGAAAATTATTAACAAAATACTAAAACATACTAAAATAAAAATAAACACACATAATGAGAACACCTAAATAGCCCCTAAAAACCCCAAAACCCCAAGACAACCGTCAAATTTAGGTGCGAATCTCAAGACATGAGATGACTGTTGACAACATGGCGTCCACCGAGACTAAATCCTTCTGACATGGTGGTCGGGGGCTAAAAACCCCTACGACATGGCGGTCGTCTTGTGTTGTTTCATTAACCTGGCGACTGCCGGCATCGGACATGGCGACCGCCATGCCCATGCCTATACAAAGCCCCCAGGCCGTGCAGGCGAGGCCTTATTTTTGCATTCCACTTTCTCTCTCTAGCTTCTGAACACTCTCGCCTCTATCTAACCTTCCTCTTGCTTCTTGCTCTTTCTAGTCTTTTTGAGCTTTGTTTTTTCCTCTTGCGAGTCTTACACGATGTTTGCTCTTTTGTTCGTGATTCCATTCCTATTTATGGCGAGCCAGGGCCAAGGAGATGATGACTTAGGGGCACGACAAGGCCCTTCTGCTACTGGAGCTCCTCCATGGGGACTCTTAGGGATATAATCTTCCCTGCCAGCGGGGTTACTGCCACGCAGCCCACTGCTGCGATGGACGTCTTGGTTCTCGAGGCGGAGCGTACTTTTCACCGGGCTGCTGAGGAGGCACGAGCAGCTGCCCAGGCACAGGCTGCTGTAGATGCTGCTGCTGAGGCCGCTAAGGCCGATTTCTTAGATCCTGATGCTGGAGAGGGTCATTTGGCACCTTTCGACCTGCATATATACGCTCCGCTACCTCATCGCGTAGTCCCACGCGGGATGAGACGCTACGAGCCTCCCACTGATGCGGTTGCTGTCGATGTTCTTTTGCAGGAGCCCGACTACCACATTTCTCATCGGCGACCTTCGGTATGTATCCTATCCTTACTGTTTTAACTACCAAAGCATGATATATCAAACGTAGACGCATGCCTAGAATCCCCATATGACGATGATGAATGATGATAATGTTGATTTATTTTGATGATTTATTCTAATGTGGGTGATGATTGATGTGGGATGTTTGGGATTTAGTTTAGGTACCTTTGCTATGGAGATTAAAATAGTAGGGACACTTGTATTTGAATAATTATGAAAGGGGCAATTAATAAAGGGCTTGGATTTCTTTTTTTTTTTTGGCATGAAAATGGAAAGGGTAATTTTTATCAAATCCTAAAATTAGAGGCGGTTTTGTCAAAAATTTCTGAATAAAGCAAATTTTTTTTAAAAAAATACAAACTTTAGAAGTCTAAGGGGTATTCTAGAAAATTAGAAAAAATTTTGGAAATTCTTAGAAAATTTTTAGAAAAATCCTAGAAAAAACTTTTTAAAAAATCCTAGAAAAATTTTAGAATTGTGAGGAAAATTTTAAGAAAATCTTGAAAATTTTTAGAAAAATTCAAGAAAATGTTAAAAAATTTTAGAAATTTTTTAAAAAATTTTAGTAAAATTTTAAGAAAACTCTGAAAATTTTTAAAAAATTCTAAAAATTTTAAGAAAATACTTCTAAAAGTTTGGGGCAAATTTTACAAAAAATCCTGAAATTTTTTTAGAAAATCTTAGAAATTTTAAAAATTTTAAGGAAGACTTTTTTTTTTGAAAAATTCTAGAAAAAAAAATTTGTTATTATTATTATTATTATTATTAATTTTTTTATTATTATTATTTTTTAGAAAATCCTAGAAAATTTAAGAAAAATTTTGAAAAATTCTAGAAATCTTTAGAAAATCTTAGAAAAATTTTAAAAAATTCCTGAAAAATTTTTAGGAATATTTTTTTTAGAGGATTTGGACAAATTTTCAAAAATATCTAAAAGATTAGGGCAAAAGGGGTAGGATACAAATATTAAAGGGTGGAGAGAGATTTTTTTATTTTTATTATTATTTTTTTATTTTTTATTTTTTTATTTGAGAAAGAATGAGTATCTCAAAATGATAGAGTTTTTCCTAGTGCGCCAGGACCATAGGGTTCCTAGTCTTTTACTAGGACGTGCAAAAATCAAAAGATCGTCACTTACACACGAATATAGAGATAGGGTGCTTAGTTTTCTAGAGTTTGAAAGAATCGAAAGGTCGTCACTTACATACGAACCTAGGGTATGAAGGTTTGCCTGATTTATCAGGGCTTGAAAGAACCGAAGGGTCGTCACTTACACACGAACCTAGGGTGAGGGTGCCTAGTTTTCTAGAGCTTGAAAGAACCGAAGGGCCGTCACTTACACATAAACCTAGGATTTTTTTATTCCTTTTGGTTGTCCACTGCATATTTCATGTGTTTAATCTGCTCTTTATATATCTTCTATTTGTCTTCCATTTTCAGGTTGGTGATCACTATGTCCGTGGCTTCAGAGGTTCTGCCTCTGGAGAGGTGTTGGAGTGGTATGATGCCTTCCCTGCTCCCAGCCGGGCTTATGTTGATGCCTCTGATTTTTCTCGCTTTATACCCTTGTTGGGTAGAACGAGCAATGACTGGGTATGGTTGACAGCCCTAGCCGAGCGGTGGTGGGATACCACCAACACCTTCCATTTTACTACCTTCGAGGCTACTCTGACGCCTCTGGACTTCGCACTCATCACTGGTATCCGGGTTGGGGGAGCCCCTATTCCGTTCGACCCGTCCATAGCCCAGTCGACCGACGTGCTACTGTACTTCCTTGGACCTATCCCTGCGCAGATGGATCACGACTGGGTACGGTACACTTGGTTTTTCTAGCAGTTCAAACATTTCCAGTGCACTGAGCCCCGTCATTTCGAGTGGGTCGCCCGGGGCTTTCTGATGTACATGTTTTGGTAATTTCTTATTTTCGAACAAGGAGAATACCGTCCATATGCATTACTTGGGCGCCCTGGCTCGTCTTGACCTGGCCGTTTCGTTTGATTGGAGAGGAGCCGCTCTCGCCACACTATACGGTTTCATGCAGACATTGACCCGGTTCCCCTAGGAGCTCAACATTGGGGGATACTGGAGGGTCTAGGAGGTATGGTTTAGTTTCTGCAATTCTCCATTCACTTCTATTATCTGTTATTGCTTATTGACATCTTCCTCTTTGCAGTTGTGGACTTACGAGTTCCTCGGGTTTCACGTCCTGGCGAACTCTGCGGCAGACCCTCTGGTCATTCCCCGAGCGGCCCGGTGGTCCCGTGGGATGAAGGGGTTGAAGGCTGGAGGGAAGGACATTGATCGGTTCTGGGTATCACTGGACCGACTGACCCTTGACCAGGTATCTTTATTTACTGCTTACTAATTTCTTCATTATACTGCCTACTGCACTGTTCACTGCACTGTTCTTTGCACTGTATACTATTCACCATACTGCACGGCTTACTGTTCTTTGCATTTGTACTATACTTTGAACTGTTGCAGGTCCATTGGGATGTCTAGAGGGGCGTAGAGGATCGCGCTGGCGTAGACCTAATGCGTAGCCGAGACATCCTCTCTAGGCAGATCCTACTAGAGGGTCTATTTGGACGGGAGTACTATCTAGGAGAGCGAGTGATTCGCCAGTCGCTCGACCTGGATCACTTCCGGATCCTAGTTGTCCCTCCAGCCTGTATGCGCCGGACCGATCACCTAAGCGGGGTAGATCTTCTTTTGGAGTTGGTGGGGACGCATGCTGTGGAGCTGCTAGTACCAGAGGGGGACTACATGGCCTGGGCCCAGGCCCATCTGTTAGGACCACTAGGTCCTGGTCCGGCTGTCCCTGGTGGCAGGAGGAGGGGACAGGCACTAGAGGATGCTGATGTCGATGCTACTGGAATTGCTGCTGCCGCTGGTGATGCTGCTGGCGGGATGCGGGGTCCAGAGATTCCATGGGAGATCCAGAAAGTAGTATATGGCTACCCCTTCCCTCTGCCGGTTCCTGTTCCGCCAGCACCTGAGCTTAGGGCTGAGCTCAGTCAGGTTTGTCTTTGTCCTTTCTCCATTCATTTGGTTGCTTTCTTTGTTTTACTGACACTGCCTCACTTTCTTTCTGCAGGTTAATCAAGCGTGGCTAAATCATCTACTGCTGGTCTTTACGGGTCAGAGAGCACTGATCCGTCAACCTGACGCCACTGTCTGAGCAGTCAGTATTACTTTTACTCCAGCGGTTATAGTAAGTGTCCTCACAACCCATTTTAACCTTTCTGCACATTTCCTGTGCTCTGTTCTGATCCTTGTTTTCTTCTGACAGCCTCCGGTACCAGCTGCTGGCATAGTACCACCGCGTGCTCCTGCTCCTTCACCTACCCCTGCTCAAGGTCGTGGTTCCCGGACATCTTCTCGAGCTTGCTCCAAATGGTCCGTCTCTTCTACTCGGAGTCGCTCCAGGGCCATGTCTTCTTCTTCTAGCAGTGGTAGCGATGATGACATTGAGAGGCTCTTCGAGGAGATTAGCTCGGACGAGGCCGGTCCTTCTTCTCGCCGGGTTCGCCAGAGACATTCTTGAGAGAGAGAGCCCCCCTCCCCAGTTACTTTTATATTTTCATTTACTTTTTATGGGCCTGCGTGCCCTAGTTTGATACATTTATGGGCATGCGTGCCCCTGTCATTACTTATTGAGCCTGGGTGCTCCAGTTTACATTTTGATACACCTTGTTACTTTTTGATGCGTTTTGGGCCTTCGTGCCATTTATTACTTCACATGTTCATCTTTTTTTTTTGTTTGCTGTTCAAATTGTCTTGGAAGCGTAATGCAAATGTCAAGACTTACACAGAATGCAGAAACCACAAATTGATACATGCTTGCCACTTTTTAACATGTCGGTCACTATAATCAACATGGCGGTCGCCAGTTACAACATGGCGGTCGCCTGGTCAAAGGGCTAATGTTACTGTACTATGCTTTTTAGAGTTGGCGGTCACCAGCTCCAAGGTGGCGGTCGCCACATTGAATTTGCTTTTGTCGAATTTTTGATTTCCCGCCATTTCCTGCCTTATAAAAACAACCCTGAAGGCCCCATTTTCTATTATTCCAACTCAGATGGCTTCTTATCTTTTTGCGTGGATTGAGGCATTCTTCTATATCGAACGTTTAAACTTTGCCCCTTTTGGCCTTAATGCCTTTTCTCATTAACGATTGTAAAGATTAACAAACCTTTACTGTTAGCTGTTGCACAACTGTGGGATCCGCAGTCTCACATCTTTCAATTTGGCCTTGAAGAACTATGTCCCACTATGGAGGAGTTTTCTGCTATTTTGGATTTGGCTCCACGGAGCTCCGTTGTCGTTCCCACTTTCTTTCTCTCGACTCGACAGCAGGTGATACAGCTTTGTGGCCTATCTAGGATGGAGGCCTCTCTTCTGACACAAGATGACTATCTTAACATACCCTGGATCGTTGACAGATTCCGTCTTGCCGGTGACCTTAGTGATCTCAACTTTCAGCTGCGGTGACGTTATGCTCTTTGCTTCTGTCTTCTTGCCCAGTATCTTCTTGTCCCCTCTAATGGGCGGGTTAGTTGCGCCTTGGTTGACATTGCTGGTCAGATGTGGATGGGGAGAGACTTCGTGCCGCTTGTTTTATCTGAGACACTACTAGGTTTAGATGCTGTTCATCGTGGTGAGACCACCACCTTTGCTGGCAGCCCTTTACTTCTTCAAGTAAGCTCATCATTTTTTCTCTTCACCAAACTCTCTGTCACACTGCAAAGCTTTTCTCTTACTGTTCTAACTTTTGCTACAGATTTAGCTGATGGAGAAGGTGAATCTTGTACAGAAATCACCTACCGATAGGCACAGTGCTGCAGCTTTCCTTTACCGCCCCTATTATCAGATATGCGACACTGAGGTAGCCTGGCGACAGTACCTCTCATCCCTGACTAGCCCCGATATCACCTGGTAGTGCCCTTGGTGGCGGATCCCTGCCATGACTCTAACTACTATGATTCACCCTGGCATTTTGCTGATTGGTCTTCGTTAGACTACCTTCTATTACCCTCAGAGGATCATGCGGCAGTTTGGGCGAAGTTAGATCATCTTTCACCAGTATTCGAGGACGTCTATTTTCATATGCTCTGCGGGCTCCATTTCTAACACTGTATCAGAATGTCTGGCCTTCTCGTTCATGTATAGAAATGCAGGAGCTGTAATGTCCTGAGCTTTCTGTACAAGACATGGCTGCTGCAGGATAGGGAGAAGAAGGACAAGGAAGAAGGGAAACAAGCGGCGAAAAGGAGAAAGACTTGAAAACTTCTGCTTTTTTTGAAAAATTTCACAGCTTTCTTTTTTTATTTGTAGAGTTTGGGACTTATGCGCCCTTCCTTTCAAAAACTTTGTAATTCTGAATTGAAGTAATGAAAACTGCTATTTTATGTTCAAGATGGTTCAAATTTATCCAATTTTTTTTAATTAAATGACTTTATTATCAAAATTCATAAATAAATTTGCACTGGTCTTACTTAGATTTAAAGATGGTTAAAAAAAAGAATGTGGCCGGACTTCTTAAAAGAATCTTCCTACGTATCCCAAAAAAATGAAATCAGGCCATAACGTAGTTCAGGCATGGTTTACACTCGGGTATTAATACTCTCCTTTTGTGGTGCCCTAACTTTTGCCAAGGTTGCCCTTTCGAATTTTCAGCCTTGCGGGCTTCTTTAACTTTTGCCTGAGTTGCCTTTTCGATTTTCAACTCAGCGAGGTTTTCTTTTATCTTTATTTTTACCTCAAGGATAGTACTTTTTGAGCTGACTGAGGTTAACTAGAGTGGAGAACACATTGCCATCTAAATCCATAATGATGACTACACCACCGGTCATGATGGTTTTAATGAGAAACGGTCCGGACCAATTTGGCTTGAATTTACCTCTTGGGTCAAAAATAGGAGCTCTGATTTCTTTAAGGACCACATCCCCTTCTCAGAGATCCCGAGTCTTGACTTTCTTATTGAATGCTCGGGCTATCCTCCCTTGATATCCTTGTACATGAAACAGAGCCTGTAACCTTCTTTCATCGAACAAGAGCAACTCTTCCATTTGGTTCCTTTGCCATTTTGCTTTCGGAATACTGGCCTTAGCTACTACTCTTAGTGAGGGGATTTTTACCTCAATGGGAAGCACGGCTTCCATCCCGTATACTAGAGAGTATGGTGAAGTTCCCATTGAAGTCCTGATCAACGTTCGGTATTCCCAAAGTGCAAATGGTAGATGTTTCGGCCAATCCTTATGTGAGTTGATCGTCTTTTGTAGGATTTTCTTGATGTTCTTG
>JAULJZ010114613.1:0-11421 GCA_032270985.1 Heliamphora pulchella
TAGGGTTCACTGAACCACGACCTTTAATCATAACAGAGGATCCATTAGCCACAGTGACTGAAGTGGAGTTACCAAAGGGCTGATAAAAAGATAAAATACCTGCAGTACCAATCATGTGGTTGGACGCACCAGAGTCGATGACCCAGGTACGAGTAGAAGTGGCAACAAAAGCTGCCGGGTTACCTGTCTGATCAAATGTGGCTGTGGGATGTGGTCGTGGATCAGTCATCTGAAAATGAGTAAAGCATGCATATTCCTCATCTGTCATCTCTTCAACTTTCTTTTCTGGTTGGTAGACTGTTACCGAGTCAGTGGCAGCATTAGCAGTATGAGGCGACCCAGATCCTGATCCACCTTTTAACTTCCAGCAGTTCCTTTGAATATGACCGGTGGTGACACACTCGCGTATCACACCAACCATCACGGCCAAAACTACGACCACCACGTCCGCCTCCCCCTCGCCCACGAGTAACCCGTAAAGAAATAATTTCCAACTTTTCATCCACAAGTCGTGAGGATGAAGAAATAATTTTCGTAACACAGCTCGATGAGCCTTTGGAGAGGCTAGATCCACTGGACGGGGTTCTCTCGGTCATTGCAATATGTCACAAGAAGCAAGAAAGAAACAAGTAGCAAACAAATTAACCTCTCAGGTCAAAACAGTAGCCAAACAGTAACCGAACAGTCAAAACAGTAGCCAAACAGTAGCCAAACAGTAGCCGAACAGTAAAACAGTAATCAAACAGTGAATGAACAGTACTGAACAGTAGCCAAACATGGAACAATTGCCAAGAGAAGACAACAACCCCGCCGCCGACCCTTCCAGACCAAACCCTAGGTGTCGCCGTACCCTGTAGATCAAACCCCAGGCGTCGCTGACCTCTTCCGAGCCAACCAAGGGGTGTGCCGACCCCTGTAGACAAAACCCTTCCCGTCGCAGACCTGTTCCCAGCAAACCCTAGGTGTCGCCGTACCCTGTAGGTCAAACCCCAGGCGTCGTCGACCTCTTTCGAGCCAACCAGGGGGTGCGTCGACCCCTGTGGACCAAACCCTAGCCGCCGAAAGCCCTTTTCAAGCAGACCAGAGGGCGTGTCGACCCCTCTGGACCAAACCTTAGCCGCCAAAAGTTCTATTCAAGCAGACCAGAGGGTGCGTCGACCCTTACCGTCGAGCGTCGACCCTTGCCATCGATGAAAGCTCTCGTCGACCCCTTTGCCGACCACGAAAACTGCCGCCGAACCCTCGTCGACAATAGAAAACTCCAGCCGAACCCTTGCCGACCACAGAAAGCACCAGCCGAACCCTTGCCGACCATCGAAACCCCAAGAACAGGGCTTGGCGATGCCGGAACAGCAAGAACAAGCCATGTCGACCACCGAAACAGCAAGAACAGAGCTTGCCGACTTCGGAACTACAAAACAATTAGGGTTTTGCTTAACTTGGCTCTGATACCACGTAAACGAGAATAATCTATTATCTGAAAAGCTTAACCTCTCAATTAGAGAGGTCCACTATATATACTAATTACAAGGATACAGCAAAACCCTAATGAGCCCTTATAGCTAACGGACCTATGTACAGATAATATATACACATCTCATAATATCACTAACAAAAAAGTTGTCTTGTGTTTGTATCCATGTCAGAGTCCGTATCCGTACTTCATAGGCTGCAAATATTAGGATGGATGTTGATACAACTAGAAGACAGAAGTAACAATAGCATTAGGGTTTGCATATAAAGCTTTTACTACTGCATATCTTCAACATTTTCTATTATAGGTGTCTTGTATGTTATGAGCTACTAAACGAGCTTAATTGAACCATTGGTTGTCGTAAGCATGGTTTAAATATTAGCCGTTACGTATCGTATCAGACGATACGCATTGGATTTTTGGGCCTCCGATACCGATATTTACTACTCTATCGGCCGATACAGTCCGATTTCGGCTAATACATAACCATATCACCAATACGGATACATCTTCTGATACCATAATTTAGAATCCTGGTCGTAACTCAAATCTTGGCTTATTTGTCCCATTTATATCTCTCAAAGAAAGTACATTCTAGATCTTTCTTAGGAAACAAGCATGTTAGGAATAAACTTCATATCTTCCTAATATTGAATACTTAAATGGAGACTGATTTATCTCTCACACTCGGCCAATCTTGCAATTTAGGGATTACCATTTAGTTGATGCATAATACTCATATTTTGCATCTTGATGTTGTCTTCAGGTTATAAGAGAAACTATTGAGCTTCTACAAGTATACAACTTCAACATTTTCGTTTACATGTGTATCTTGTATGTTATGGACTATCAAATGATCTTACATAAACCATTAGTTGTCATAACTCAAATCTTGACCTATTTGACCCATTTTTATCTTCAAAGAAAGTACAATCTAGATCTTTACAAGAAAGCAAGCATGTTAGGGTATAGACTATCACATTCTCATATTGGTGATCATGTAGATAGCTTGAGGTACCAGATGTGTGTGGGCAAAGAGATATATCTCTCACTCAAACAATATTACAATTTAATACACTTTATCAATCATTTTATACATGATTCTCATACTATACACCGAGATGTTGTCATCAAATTCTACGGTACCTCAAGGGATGGTTTGTGTGTCCACACATAAAATGAGAGGATATAGAGAGTTAAAAGGATATATAATGGCATGGGACACATAATACTAAGGAGAAAGGATAAAATTATATACTATAGGCCTAGATATACTATGTTGGTTAAGGGTAGGATATAGCATAAGATAAGAGAGTGAGAATTAATTTTGACCATTGGGCGAAGGATGAAAGCATATCTAATGGTGGAGATACCAAGGTAGATTTTATCCAAAGTTAATGGGCAAGGAAGAGAAGGCGGATAGATAGCCTTAGTCTTTCCCAAATCTATCGGCCCATCTTACAAACAAGTTGTACGCAAAAAGTAGGGGGCAAAGAAAACACTAGGGCCCCTATGTTTTTCAACCCATTCTATATTTGATCGAAGATCTATATCCTCTCCTATATACTCCAAACAAAACGGCCTAAGTTCTATATCCCGTAGGGAAAGAGATCTTGCTCTCTAACCATGGTCATTTGACATTAGAGAAGGCAATCCCTGATGCAAATTGGCAAACTCCAAATGATGATAGGAGAGGACTACTTTCAGCTAATTGTTCTTTGTAGGGGATTCTAGTTACTTGGCAAAGTAAGAAGCCAATAGTGGTGACTAGATCTAGTGCCGAGGCGAGGTACAAGTCATAGTGTTGTGACTTTAGGTTTTACTAAGAGACTTGGGAGTGTATGATAGTGAACCCAAGAAGTTGTATTGTAATAATAAGGCTAATATCAATATTGCTAAAACACCAATTCAGCCTGATAGAACTAACCCCACTGAGGTTGACAAGCATTTCGTCAAAGAGAAATTGAATATTTGTATGAGCTTTTGTGAATTCAAAAGGTCAATAAACTGATATATTCAGTAAACAGCTTACTAGCAACGTTGTCCATCTCATTGTTGGGCATTAGAGATATCAAAACGCCAACATGAGGGGAATGTTGTGTGTAATGAGGAAACTTTTGTTTTTCTCTCCTTAGCAAAAATACACATGATGATTGACTCGCTAAGCTTCCAGTCTCATCTGTCTGAGATCCTAACTCAACGAAAGTATAAGCTGAAGCAGAGGCTTAACCAAGAGAGATTTCCCACACTTAGGAGTTGGGTCGCAGGAAGACAGAGAACCCTAATTTTGGATTATATCTTCTTTGTTGTATGTTCTATTTTCTCTCAACCAATCTTGAATTGGTGCTTCGCCTACCACTACATGAATGTTTTTAGTTCTAATTGCACTCTCGCGGCCTCACCATATATCCATCTTAATATCCTCAACCCAACTACATTCGTTTTATTAATGTGCTATTTCATAATTTCATGTAAAGTATATGGTCTTATAGTTGTTTTAAAAAATCATCATTCTGATTTTGTATTCGAAAGCACCCTTCCATTTGAGCCAATATACTTTAGTTATAGTGGTCACATCATCTCCAACCTCCCTATGCTTATTAATAATTGAGTGTAGATAACAGAAAAAAAAAACTCGTTTTAGCATCTCCTGATTTGATCTTCACTTTTCCACTATTTCTACTTCTATTATTACTAAAGGCACATTCTATATAGATAGGGCCCATCCAACTTATTAAGAAAACATCAAGAAGTGAACAGTAAAATGTTTAAGGTGCAATTTGCATTTTCCACCAAAGTAATTACAGAAGTTATTTTCATACCTCAGAACGCAGGGAATGAAAGTACCCATTTAGAGCAAATTTAGAAGCAGAGTATACAGCCTGACCTGGTGCAGGTGTCTTTCCTGCAGCACTGCTCATCTGTAAATGAAATCAAATTAAAAAATAAAACAAATATGAAGGTCAAATAATTACAACACAACAGAAACAACAATAACAGAGAAAACAAAAGGCAGCATATGCCTGCAAAGAATAGGGTAATTTTCTCAGCAACTAGGAATCTAGAATCAAGTATGCTTAGCAAATAATCAAGCACCTACTCAACAGGACAAATTGATAGACCATGCTTGGCAGACGACAAATCAATTTGTGTGGATAAATATCATAATTTTGTACAAAAAGAATTGAGAAAAAGTTCAAGGTCCAGCATTTCATTGTTTTTTGTCTACCATACATGCAGAAAGATGATAAAATGGATTCAACTCACATCAAAGACAACCCCCCTCCCCCGCGCCCCCCCCCGAGGCCCAAAAAAAATCAATAAAAACTTAAAAAAGAAGACAAATTACCAGAACAAGAAAATGACCAGTAAAGGATTTCATTAATTCCCACATACCACAACAAAATGACCCCTCCTCCGCCTCAGCATGGAAGGTGCCAGTAGCCGAGTAAGAGATATTGTCCCCAGAACATTTATGTTGAAAGTTGCCTGCTTGCAGAACAATGTGACCATATATCAGTTTTCCAAGCATAGCTCCATTAAAGCATGATAATTGATACATAGTAGCGTAAACACCTCTGTATCACTGTATGATAGCTAGACCTGACTCAGGCATCTATAAAATCAATATATATAGGTCATAAACTCCTGGTAGCCGATGATGATACCAACAGTCAGACTTTAGTCTGACCATCTATACTAGAAGTAAAAAAAGCAGCCCGATGCACTAAGCTCCCACGTATGTGGGATCCGAGAAAGGGGACGACCACGATGGGTCTATAGTACGCAGCCTTACCTTTTATTCGCAAGAAGCTGTTTTCACACCTCAAACCCGTGACCTCAAAGTCACACTACGACAACTCTACCGTTGTACCAAAACTCCCCTTCACCATCGATACTAGAAGTCTAGAATATATTACAAAGGTAGAGAATGATGATAATCTGATCCACAAGGGTAAAATTTGATAAGAGTCAATCTATTGATACTACAGATCGATGCAATACTTAACATAGTCTTATATTAACGATTTGTGACACCTTAAGTGTTACCCGAACAAACAATGCATTGCATAACGTTGATTATTACTTGAACTTTCTTGTTATTACTTGATACATGAGCTTATAAATTCAAAATATAACCAAACCAAACTAAGTCTTTGTCCCAATCAATTGGGGTCAGCTACATGAATCATTTTACGTCATTCTACTCTGTTAAGAGCCATACCTTCAGTTAGTTTTAATAGGTTCATATATTTTCTTAATATTGCATCCCATGTCAATTTAGATCTACCTCTTCTCCTAATGTTTTCATCACTCATGATCCATGTGGCTTTTTCTTATTATTGCATCAACTAGTCTACTTATATGTGTCCAAACCACCTTAGTCTAGTTTCCCTTAACTTGTCCTGTAACGACCCAAGTTTTCGTAAAAAATAATAATAATAATAATAATAATAATAATAATAATAATAATAATAATAGTAATAACAATGATAATAATAATAACAAGGAAGTTAATATAATATTAATATACGTATTATGTGCTCACCCGTTTAATTTAATATTTTATATTTATTAAATATTCAAAAATTTGGTTTGTTCTCATATGTTCGTTTCGAGTAGTTTTTCGTCCCGACTTTTTTCGTGGATCTTGAGAGAAGCCCATTTAGCTCACAACCCTAGTTGGGCCAACCATTCATTTTTAAAACCCAATTTGAGCCACAAAGCCCAATTTTTGAAAATAAACCCGAAAACCCAACAAAAAAACCTTTGCCAACACAAATTCTCTTTTAAGCCAAACATAGCCTTATATTTATTTTTATTTACCAAAACTAAAATTTTATAAATCTAATTTGATTTAAAATAATATATTTATATAAGCTCAATTTAATTACTAGAAACTATGTACACTAGCTTTTAATTAAAAAGATTATTTTAGAAATTCTTGCAAAAAGACATTTTGACACATGTCATTTATGTATATGTACTCAAATATTATAATAATGATTTTAAATCATAAATATAATGTGCCAACTATAATTTTACTAATTAAATACAATTCTCTAGGAAATGTGGCTATTTTTCTATTTTAAGGTCACTTTAAGCATTTTTTAAGCAATATAGTATAATTGTATTCCCATAGACCATTATTATACTAATATTTACACACAAGATCAGATTTTGTTTAACCCCTGTTATTCCCTTGACCAGCCACACACTCTACCACCTTACACAAATCACTCCATTGTCATTTCAAACAAATTGCATGTCCATGCATTGGACCATGCTCCTTACAACTATGAAATCCAAATTATTACTCCTCCACCCACTTTGTGCATATATTCTTAGCAAATCTCCTTTCCTTGGACTGAAATACATAGTGATATTGATTATAGAGAGAGAAAGTGAGGGAGAAAAAGAGAAGAAGAAGAAAGAGGAAAGGAGGCTTTTTATTTTCTAAGTGTTGTGGTACATTCAAGGGAGGTTCTTCTTCATCAAACTCTTTTTCTTCCATCTTTCCAGCACTTAACAAGGGTAGAAACCTCTCACATATATTTGTATTTTACCTCTCCATGCATTCTTGGGCTCCAAAACTCATAAGGAATGCATGCTCCATTTCTCTCCCATGGAATGGTGGCATGGACCCAAATCCGATTCCTTTTCTTTCTCCACATTAAAACTCCTTTCATTTTGAGTCTTGATCTTCAAAAATGGCCTATAACTCGTATATAAACCATATATATGAAGGATAGGGCAATGCATGGAAGGATCAAGGGCCAAAGATCCTTGCATGTGAATTTTTTGAATCTATCACATGAAATCCTACTGTAATTTCAGAGATTGTGCAATTTTATTTTTGGATCTAAACTCCTCCCAAAGACCTCTAAAAATTTCTGTAGCCTAATATTTATGTCCCTTACATGCACGAATTTTTGTAAGACTTGTTTACATGTTTTTCATATTTTTAAAATTCCTATCCCGAAATGACAAAAACACTGTTTTGAACAGTGAACTATGAAATAGTGCCGTTTTTTGTAGAAAACTGATTTTTGCATGAAACCATTGGGGAAAGTAAGATTTTTATCTTATCTTTATAACCCCACTGGAATCACTCAAACGCTTAAGTATAGAAAACGTTGTGCTATCTCTCCCCAGATGTGCCAAATCTGGACATTGTGATCAAAAATTATTTTCTCCCAAACCATTGAGGATTTTTGAGCAAGGACAAGTGTCAAAGCTTCCTAACATCTATATATATCTCTACAGAAATTATAAAAATGTTAAGTTAGGGGTAAAGGCTCTATTTGAAATTTTAAAGTTGGTGGTAGAATCTGCCCTCTGTTCTGAGAACAGGCCAGATTCTGTCTCACAATCTTATTTCATCAAAAACACCATTTTAGAGGAAAAACTAAGTAACAGTTTCCTTCACGAAAGTTGTAAAGGATATTCAAAATTAGCTACCTGCAAATTTTTAGATATTTTAATGGAAGTTTGCTATGTCTAAGCCCTTGATTACAGAGGCTGAATCTGTGAATCTGTGTTTCTGCTGTGTGCTTTATTCATTAAAAACTCTAGATTGAACCCTAATGTGTTTAATATGGTGTATTGCCTCATGCTATGCTATTTGAATACGTGTACATGCTCATGAACTAATGTGGCTGAGAATAACGTGATTAACATGACATCATAGCTATCATTGTTGTGAATAATGTGTTACATTTTGGGCTTAGTATGTTTGACATCAATCACGAGAAATATGAGTCATGTCTATATACATGTTGATCCTTACCATATACAAGCAAATTCATGTTTAAAATGATAGTTTATATTTTTTATACTGAGTGTATGTTGGTCATCATGAGGTTGGGATCACGGGAATCACAAAAATAATAGCAGAGGTTGAATCGAACCCTAGGGTAATGCTACTTTTCGAGAGAATGTCCCATAGATCATGTTCTTTGTCTCGGGGGAGTACCCTACGGATGTTTTGGGGGAGTACCCCGGTGCTGTATGCCAAGATTTGATTTTGAGAGAGTACCTCAGTAGTAAAGGCTATGAACGGTTGGATAAATTCGGTGTTAGAAAATGCGTCGATCACACGCTAGACCTTGACCTGAGATTCGATGGCCCGATGTGTTGACTTGTCCACGCCCTTGCCCCTTGGATGACCCTATTGGATAATTAATTTGACTACGAATTCATCACTATGGCTGAAGGAGTACTTGATATCGGTCGGTAGGCTTGGCATGTGTTTGTTGATCGGGGTTAGAATGGTTCTTCCGAACAGTTGAATCTAGAATAACCTAGTTTTAAATAACCATAGTAATTAAATGAAGAATTATCATCATCATTATCAAACTCATCATGCGTGTCGATAGTGATGCTTAGTGATTTGCAAGCATGTTGTTTGCATAAAATACCTGTATATATGTTTGGTTTCTCTGGGCGTCGTAGCTCATGGCATTTTATGCTAGGTTTTGATAAGTCGGTCGAGGCTACCAATGAGTTTGACGATGAAGACGTGGAACCGTGACTCTCGTGGGCCCAAGTTTTCTTCCAGACCTGTATTCGTTTAGTTTTGTACCCTCTTGCAGTTAGAATCCCGTTCGTTTTTGTATCACTCTTTTCTCTTTTTGAATGTAATAATTAAACTCGAAGATACTTTTACCTTCAAATGTATGGTTCGTTACTGTTTAGTTCTGCACCTTTAGTACTTTTGACGCTCTGGATGTTACCCGAAACTCGGGGCGTCACATGTCCTCAATTGGTGCAACCACTACCATTCCACGAATCTTTTCATTCCTAATTTTATCTTTTCTAATCTTACCACACATCCACCTTCACATTCTCATTTCTGCAACGCTTATCTTATTTATGTAATATTTCTTAGCAATCCAACATTTTGACCCACATAAAATTGTTGGTCTAATAGTTGTCCTATAAAATTTTCTTTTTAATCTTGTAGGTATCTGTCAATCACATAAAATTCCGGAAGCACTCCTCCACTTGAGTCAACCAACTCTGATCCTATGCGATAAATCATCTGCAACCTCTCCATCTTTGTTAATAATCGAACCTAGATAATGAAAATATTCACTCTTAAGTATCTCTTAGTTTGAATCTTTACTTTTTCACCATTACTACTCTTATTATTGCTAAAATTATATTCCATACATTCAGTTTTGTTCCTACGTACTCAAAACCTTTTTTATTCCAAAGTTTCACTCCACATTTCTAGTTTAGCGTTGACCCCACTCCTAGTCTCATCCGCTAAGACAATATCATCAGCAACAACATACACTATGGGACTTTATCCTGAATATGTTTAATTCATTCATTCATAGCTAAGGCAAAGAGATCAGGACTCAAAGCCGATCCTTGGTATAATCCTACTGTAATCGAGAATTCACATGTTTCTCCTACAGGTGATCTAATTGTCATGGCGACTCCATCATACATGTATCTTAGCACATCAATGTAACTTTTTGTCACTCATTTTTCTAAGGCCCACAATATGATATCTCTAAGCACTCTATCATATGCTTTTTCTTAGTTTATAAAAATCATATGAAGATCTCTCTTCTTTTCTCTATACTTCTCTATTAATCTCCTTTTAGTAAGTGGAATGCTTCCATAGTTGATCTACCAAGTATAAAACCAAATTAATTATGTGACACTATTATTGTTAGCCTTAGACGATATTCAATCACTTTTTTCCATAATTTCGTCGTATGACTCATCAACTTAATACCTGTATAGTTTTTACAATTTTGAGTATCTCTTTTATTTTTATATATAGGTACCAGAATACTTTTTCTCCATTCTTCGGCCATTTTTCTAGTCATTATAATTTTATTAAATAACTTTGTTAACCAAAACACTTCCACTTCGCCTAGGCATTTCCACACCTCCATAGGGATACCATTTGGTCCTAAAGCTTTTTCTGATTTCATTCTCTTCATTGCAATTTTCACTTCAAACTTTCTTATTCTGCGATAAAACTTATATTCTTTAGTTTCAAAAGAGTTATCAGATTCCTCTCCTTCAAATCTTTTCACATATTTTTCATTTAATAATTTCTCAAAATAGGTCTTCCGCATTTCCTTAACCTCCTCATCCTTCACTCACACCCTTGAATACTCACTTTTTATACATTTAACTTGAGCAAGATCTTTTGTTTTCCTTTCTCTCCACTTAACGAGTTTGTAAATATTCTTTTCTCCCTCTTTACTATCTAATTTAGCATAAAAATCATTGTAAGCTTTCAATTTCGCATCTCTAGCGATTCTCTTAACGTCCTTACAAGCTTGTTTATAATTTCTAAAATTGTCCTCATTTATATCATTTTGCCACATTTTAAAGCATTTCTTCTTTACTTTTACTATAGTTTGGACCTCGTCATTCCACCACCAAGTTTCCTTAGTTATAGGAAATTTCTCTTTCGACTCTCCAAGAACTTCTTTTGATATCCTTTTAATATATTATGCATTGTACTCCAAATAGTATTTGTATCTTATTCTAAATTCCACCTTACTTCTTTACACATTTTGTCATTAAAAATCTTCAATTTCTCACCTTTAAGATTCCACCATCTAGTTCGTGGGATTCTAATATCTCTTCCTACTTTATGTTGTCTCTTAATGTCAATATCTAATACCATAAGTCTATGCTGTGATGTTAAGCTCTCTCTAGGAACGACCTTGCAATCTTTACATATTAGGCAGTCTATGTTCCTAGTAAAGAAATAATCTATTTGACTTTTATGAGACTCAATCTTAAAGGTTAGGAATAATTACACTTACCTCCCCTGATGTTTAAGCTTATTACAAGAACCTCTCCTGTGGTCTCTGAAATTAAACTAACCTCCCCTGAGATTTAATTTTAACATCAATTGCACCCCAACTGTTAAAATTTTCGTTGAAATTTAACGAAAACCGCCCCTCCCA
>JAULJZ010114654.1:0-32694 GCA_032270985.1 Heliamphora pulchella
GAATCTTAACGTGGGGAGAAATGGTAAGCATTTAATAACATGAGCTCAATGCAAGAAGGTCTTGAGATTATGGGTCAGAGTGCAATTATAGTTCTTTAGTGGTATGAACTGTAATTCAGTGTTTTATGAAAATTACAGAAACTGCTGCTGGTTTTCCATAATTACAGATACCGGTATGCGTCTTTCTTTAATTACAGAATCCGCTGGTAGGTGTTTGTGTTCCACTGGAAGTCTTACTCATAATGACTCCTCAGGTCCCTATTGTAGCCCTATATATATGCGGGTAGGCTGAACCAGTTTGAGATTGATACATCATATATCAGATAGCTCATATCTCATATATCATTATTGAGATATTATTTTTGTCTTTCAAAGACTTAAATATATCGGGGTTCTGCTAGTATGAGTTCTCGGAGGATCGTAGCCCACACTACGTTCGAGGATCACGTAAGGGAATACAGTAGAAGATCTTACTAGAGCTTCAACTCGAAATCAAATCGTAGTTGAAGATTTGATCGACAAAAGGTATTCTTCTAAATTAACTTTGGTTGCACAGGTTTATTTTTGATCTTTCAGCGTCAAAATTTTTATCTAGAGCCCATTTCGGCGTTTGCCCGTCCAATTAATTTTTTACCAAAAATTATTTTACAAAAATAATGATTTTGGTAGTATTACCTCCAATAATAACGCCCATTGCTCTTTGGGTGAGAGTGTAGAACTCCTCTCTATACAAGTCTTTGGATGAAGCTGGAAAATATTTCTCCAGAAAAGCTCCAGTGAAAGCTGCTGATGTGACCACCATAGTGTTTCAAGCATACTTTCACCACTTGTGAGCATCACCCCTCAACTGAAACGAAGCAAAAGAAACTCACAAATCGTCCTCCACAATCTGCAATGTATCAAGGATCCGGGTCACCAGCTCCAACCACTTTGTCGTTACAATAGGATTGGGATCTCCAGTAAAGGTAGGTGGATCCATACGCCTGAACTTTCGCATCGCCACTGTAGCCCTCAACTCAGGCACTACCTCTCTCTCTCTCTAGTGGTCTCACCTTTAGCGGCCGCAACCAGCTATTAGATAGGACCAACCAACACACGCAGCAACTCAGTTGCGTTCATCGATCCCTGGGGAGCATTTGCATCCCCAACATCAAGGATAGGCACATATCATTGGCCAAAACCACGGCGACGGCCTCGACCACGGCCTCACGCACTCTGCATAGACATCACGTCTACATGAAAGAAACACAGAACATAAGATGCAACATATATGCTCGAACCACATAAGCATGCTAACACGTAGTCACATAGCCGCATGCGAAATAAACCCCACATACCAAAGAGAATCGACAAGAGTGACGCGTTAATTTGGACAACCTACTCAGATTCCCTGTAAAAAATTACGTCACCTAAACGCGTTTCTAACATAGCTCCCAAGTTTGTTAAGCCGAATGCCCAAAGGCAAGACTAATCAATCCCAAGGTTCAACCCCTATGCCCACATATACACAACAATCTCATGCTTAACATGCTAACACATTTATATTATCAAAGCATCTAAACACATGCAATCAAGCATACGCAATCAACCTCACATGGTGAAGCACCCTTCCCACGGCTCTTAGGTCTTCGATCCCAGAGCTCTGATACCATTTTGTCACGCCCACAAACTCTGGGTCATATGAAACACCCATAAACAACCAGATAAAACGCCCAACCTGATATTTATTCACAAATTAATATACACATGCATTGTATATAAACGCCAACAAAGCTTACATCACACGGTTCTAACACCGAAAAACATGTAAACATACAGGGTTTAAAAGAATAAAAAGAAAGACTATGGATCTTCTGCCTCAACCGACAATCCCGAATCAACCAGCATGTCCGGTACCTGAAAAGCATTTTAAATCCCACACTATGAGCCAAAGCTTAGCAGAAACTAGACAAGCATTCAATATAAACAAAATATGCTCCAAAAATGAGGTGCAGTTTTTGACTCATACGAGCATAAAAACAGTTTTATATCTGAACTAATACGAGCTCCAGAAGAAAACAGTTGAAAAATAGTTTTATACGAGAACTCCCAAGAATCTCAAAGAAAACAGTTTTAATCGATGAAAAACTGTTTCAAACCCCAAAACCAACGTTTGAAACATAAAGCGATTTTGATCCATTTTAAAATGGTAAAAACACACACGATTACATGTAGCTCGCTTATAAGACATGATAGTCTATGATCCTACCTCGTTGAATTAAAAACTCGATACCTCGATCCACGTGCAAAATTAAACTTCATCGGAATGAGATTTCATCCGGATGGATGCGTAGCCTGCCGTGCCAATAACAAGGATCAGTTGATGGATTGTAAAAAATCGATCCCCGGGCCCCCGACAAGTTAGAGAGAAGGCAGAGAGAAAAAAAAGGAAATCTTAGCTTGTAAGTTTTGAAAATATCTTTTGAAATATCAAACGATAGATATTTATAGGCCATGAAAATATCTTATTTTTTTAAAATTTGCACCACAACCCCCAACGACCCTAGGAACCAACCCCGCATGCATCTCTACACTCGAACATGCATAAAAACACGTATGAACATGTTGAAACGAAAATGACAAACATGCGTCAAAAACTGTCGAAAAAGAAACGGGTCAGGGTTTCATGTTTCATGCCAAGTTTTGAGGACCCAGAAGTTTTCGTCAACCACTCTGCACCAGAAGAGGTGAAACCATGGCTCCCATGAGCCAGATTTCTACCAGCCTGTTGCATTTGACTTTTGGACCACCGAACTTAGCGTTATCTTCCTTAATATTTTCGGTTAAGCACACTTTATTTTGGGTCTATAATCTTAACATTATGATACTCTTAGTTTTTTTCTTGATGGGTATTAATCGATTATTACTTTTTTGCACCATTATTAGTTATTTGTTACTCTAAATGTTTTCGGGTTTCGAGGCGTCACAATTTAGTATCAGAGCTTAGGTTCAACCCTTACCCACGTGATCGTTGACCTAGGCTTATGCTTTAAGACTTGAACTTTTAGACTTGGCTAGACCCCTTCTCATTATCATGCTTTAGACTTGAAACTTTGAATTAACGGTTTGCTAAAAACTGACACCATTCTCTTGTTTCATTGTAAGATGGCATCATCTTTTTGCAGTAGATCTGCCCCACCAGTCGCTTCATCGTCATTAGATTCACATGTTACCTTCGACTCTTGGGGACCCTTTCGTTTCTAAGCGAGCCGTATTGTTCTCACCGACCCTGCCCGGATGGAGGGTAACATCTACTGGAGGGCAGAGCGCAAAGCTATCCGGCACTTCTAAAAAGTGAGTGAGGAGTACCCGTGGATGAATGGCAGCGAGTACAAGGCGATGTTAAAAAGAAGAGCCGACAATACCCTGCGATGGGCCTAGTGCTCCCATCAGATGATCCACCATGAGCTTACCTTGGAGCGACTTCGAGCTATGGCGGCCGACCCTTTGGTCTACGCCCTTATTAACCTCTGCCCGCGACTATTGGACGAGGAGGTCGACTCCTCTAGCTCAGCAGTGCATCCACCACCCCAGCCTTGCAGTCCCGTTAGATGCACCTAACTTCTACCGCCGCCAGCTTCACCACCTGTCTCATCAGACTACTCCCTAGCCTCACCTCCCTAGACACCACATGTCACGCCCCAAACTCCAGGCTACATGAAACACCCACAAATAACCATACATAACACCCAACCCAATGTTACTCTCTCAAATAAAAGCATATGTGCATTTTATATACTCGCTAAAAGGCTTGCAAAACGTGGTTCCAACACCGAAAACAAGTAAACATACATGGTCTAAAAGAAACAAAAGGAAGATTACAAATCTTTTGCCCATTCGGCACCTCCTGATTAACCTGCATGATCGGTACTTGAAAAATATTTCAAATCTCACACTGTGGGCCATAGTTTAGCAGAAATTAGACAAACATGAAATAGAAGTTAAACATGCTAGCAGAGTAATATATATGTTACACTTGCCTGAGCCTCAAAATAAGTTTGAAAATAGTTTTATATCACGACTCACAAGCGCCTTCAAAATAGTTTGAAAACGGTCTTGTATACATAAAAATATGCTACAATGCTTCACATGCAAAGATCGACTCCTACGAGCCTCGACTATCACCAGCCCACATGCAACACACGTATACATATCTATATCGACTCTCACAAGCCCCAACAACAGTTCTATAATAACACAGTGATATACACCCAACACAAGAATTTTCTCGAATTTTCACCACAGGACCACAGCCCCACCTACTACCCAGTTAACTGGAGTTAACCTATGCAACACATGAAACTCACACGACACACGCCACCTACACGATGCAAAAAATGTATCCCACACAACGCACCTCATGCAACACACGCAACACATGCCTCTTCAGGACCTCTTTCCCGTTCTTCGGATACCCACACACACATGCATCGCTAGGATCCCTTTTCCATCCTTCCGATTTCTACGCAAATACACATGCATTGTTAACCAGAGTTAACATATATCGAACCCCTTTTCGTCCACGTTAACCAGAGCTAACATTTGTCGAACCACTTTGTCGTCCACGGTTAACCAGATTTAACCTTTATCGAATCACTTTTTTATTCACGGACCACTTTCCCGTCCACAACACATCGGACCACTTTTTCGTCCACATCGCTATGTACACACACATCTAAATAAAACCAGAATTTTATATATACAAGGACCATATATTCATCCCACAACATGCATGAATAAAATTAGAGTTTTAAATGAACAAAATCACGTAAAACACTACGTTTCACATACGATACCACATGCCACATAACCTATCACGACATCACTGACCACATACCCTGGCATCACATGTCACACCACCCAAACATCACATGCCACACAACTCGATGTCCACTCACTCGGATGACCCATTCACTCATTGGGACCAGCAACAACCAACAAAATAGAACCTAACCAGAAGGCTAACTCTAAACCTCCCACCACACAGTTTTCACAAATGTGTCGTACCCAATGATGCACCAACCACCACGTACATAGCCATGCACGTCAACCTCAAGGATGACAACAAAACCTTAACAACTCCCGAGGCTACCACACGACTCCCAAGGCCACAACACGACCAACCTCAACTAGAAATGGCCCACACCCCTCTTCATGGATCCAGTCGATAGAACTCCATAATTCCATCAATCAAATAGCTACAAGATGAGAGCCAATCGATTGAACCCCATAATTTTATTGAACGAAAAGCCACAACGCAACCACCCAAACAACAAAACGCCCCCATACAGGGCATCAGTCGACTGGACTCCCACCTAGTCGACCAAAAAGAGTTACTAGAATATCACAAAATTTCTCTAAAACACAGGTCAGTTGACTTACCTCCTCGGTCCAGTCGATTGAACCATCCAAACTACAATTCGGTCGACTAAACTACCTAGTTCAGTCGACTGACCCATGGTAGAAACCGACTTCGAGCTACGAAAAACACCATCTCAACCCCAAATCGAAGCCTCTGAACTCCCTTTTCAACACCCTCGAGCATACACCAGCCCAAGACTACCACAAAACCTTGAAAGAAACACTCAAAGCCTGATTCCATCCAATCAAAATCAACCAAAAATGGTTTTGAACAAAAACCTAACTTTTGAAATGAAAATCAATTTTTCATGCATTTTTAGCCGGTGAAAACACATACAATTAAACGTACCACCATTATAAGACAATTGAGTTTAAGATCCTACCTCGTTGAGTTAAAAACTCTATGCCTCGATCCACGTGTAGAAACAGACTTCGTCAAAATGAAATTTTATCCTGATAAATGCGTAGCCCAGCACGAGAATACTAAGGATCTGTTGTCTAATCATCGAAAATTGAGCCCTAGGCCCCCAAGAAGTTGGAGAAAAGGCAAAGCTTCTAAGGTTTTTAAAAACATGAGAGAGAAGTTTTGTTTTAAAAATATCTAGGCTAGATATTTATAGGCTCACCAGAAAATATCTTTTTTATTTTCTTCACAACGCCCAAGAGCCCTAGGAACCAACCCCACATGCATAAAAACGTAAATAAACATGCTGGAATGAAAATGGTAAATGCGCATTGAAACCTCGCAAAAATTAAAACGGGTCAGGGTCTCACAACTCTACCGCCTTAAAGGAATTTCGTCACCAAAATTCAGCATAAGGTCAAAAAGAAACAACCTCATCGATCACCATCGACACAGGCGCGAGAGGTGATCAGCCAAACCATTCCTGGGGTATGGTCAAACAAGGTCGTGCATTATAAACAACGGCTAACTACCTCAAAGGCATTGGATCTACATCTCATCCCAACCTCACAGGCTTACCAACCGGTGTCTCAACACCCAACACTCACCCCACAGAGTCCATCACCAACTCCTAAACAAATGAAATGAAGCAACACAAAGCTTCTGTGCCAATAAGAACATTGGCCCAAAGTTTGCATACTCAAAAATTTCCTCTGTTCACTGGAGGAATAGCTGCATCATCAGGCACAATATGTGACGCTCCATCCTCCAGGCACGTTGGGACATACATAAATATAAATAAAGGGATATTCTAACCATTCATTCATATTTACGTACGTTAGTTATTACATCATAAAGAAGTTCTGAACCATCCACAATTACATAATTATTACAGTTTTACCAAAAAATTTCAAAAATTACACAAAATGTGAGAGAACTGAATATAAGAACAAAAGCGGAGGTCCCGACTCCTCAGAATGCATCAGCAAAATCCACGTGTTCTTGGAACTCACCATGTTCTTCAAACTCTTCTTCTCCTTCTGAGTCGACTTTCTCTAAGAACTCTTCCTCACCTGTGGCATGAATGCCATGAGCCAAGGCCTAGAAGCAAAACACTCCAACCTTCTAACTAATCTCATGGCACAAAATTCATCGCAACACATACCATATAACACCCAGTACAACTTATAGTCAAGGAGACAGGCAAATTTATGATAGGATATCACATAAGCCAGATAACATGCATATATGATATGCAGATACCCAACCTAAAATGCACCCAGATAAGAAATAGGAATTCCACACCGGGATTCGCCAGAGTAGACTTTCACAGGTAATTGATCACCAAAGCCATCATCACGCCTCGTTGCGAATAGTAACCATATCGTTTGGCGTCATGCCACAGCTATTTTACTCAATGGCAACGGCGTGAGGTTCGGGCCATACTCCAAGCCAACCTTATCACTTCTTCAGGACTTATTTTACTCAATGGCAATGGCGTGAGGTTCGGGCCATACTCCAAGCCAACCTTATCACTTCTTCAGGACTTATTGTCATTGCCTCAGGACTTATTGTCATTGCCTCAGGGACTTATTGTCACTGCCCTCATTATCAAGCGATTTGTCCCACCTTAAGACTCGTGATGCCTTCGCCGGTGTCAATCCAAAGTCTAAGAGATTTCACGAAACGTTCACATTATACAAAGTACTAAGATGAGGGGTTTAGGTCTGCCAAAATTGGGCTCTCTCCGAATTACCACTGTAGTGGGGTTAGGCCAACCGAATTAGGGCTTATAAATTGCCTAATGGGATTAGGTCAATCAAATTAGGCTATCTTCGAATTACCACCGTAGTAGGATTAGGCCAACCAAATTAGGTTATCTCCAAATTACCCAATATCCAAGTTATCGAAACTAGAATGCTAGCGACGAACCCATGGTGCCCAATAATATTTATAAACCATTACTGTAACACCGGGGACACACCCAGGGTGTACAAACCAAAATCATTTCCAACACCGGGGACGCACTCAGGGTGTATAAACCAAAAAATTTTCAAAAATGGCAACCTGGGACGCCCTAGGCTTGTAACCAAGAAGGATAATCTCAACACAGCCCATCCCAACAACGGTTTACACAGATGGACTCTAATATGCCAGGATGTAAATGACAATGTCAATAATGTATGATATGGATCTCAAAAATAACTATTTATAGCATGGCATCAACTAGCACGGCAAGACTCATGGTATAACGCGCAAAGCATAAAGTACAAGAATGTGTGCAAAAGCTACAATTCACAAGATATTATTCAACATGATCGCATGGGTACTAAATCATCATACATTCTATTAAAAACATTAATTGACTAATTTAAACCAATGATCATATAGAAACTCGAGTGTCATAGCAAAGGGTGCTCGAATCATACTTAGCAACTTTTTAAGGCTAAAACCAAGTATTAAATTAGAAGAACCGACAAAGTTTTGGGGTATCTAAACTTAGAATTAAGCTATGATTTTTATACACTATTTAGATAAAAATATTCTCTACAAGTCTCATATTTATCAGTAATGCCAAATTCGAAGGCAAAGGGGTGAACATTTCATACTTAGCAAAAATAGTTCAACACTTACTTCAAGATTTTATTAAAAACATGCTTCTGTTGCTCTCAGTTTTGGGATAACAAATGAAGTCTAAATAAGCTCATTGTTTAGTATGTTCTATCTTAACAAGTTCTCTACAAGTTTCATATTTAGAGCTAAGGGTAGTTGTTTGAAACAAGTTATACTTTTTGGCCAATTTAAAAAGTAGGTTCTGTTAGCCCCGAAAACTCAGCAGAGCTTGTTTTGGACAGAGGGTTTAAAATGGTTTTTGGGTATCACCCCGAGGATTTAAGGTCTGATTTTTGGGAAACAAATACTTCAATATGTTAGCTACAATGTTCATGTAGACCACTCTTTGAATAGGTCACGAAAAATAGGGGTTTTGAGCTACATGAAAATATGTGACATAACGTTCCTCGGAGGCTGAATTTCAACAGAGACTTTAAAAGGTGTTTTGACCTATCAACCTTCCATATTTTGTTCTCAAATTTGGTGGCCAGATTTATATACATGTTATATAAAACTTTAATGTTTTGACCAAAGTTCAGATCTAATTTGATACTAGGGTTTCCAAGTCGGTAGTGTTGACTAGTTGGAAAATGACTCACTTTGGTAAAAGTGCAATATCTTGAGTTCTAGTTATGAAAATGAGTTGAAACCAATTTTGGATGAAAGATAACAAAAACATATAACTCTGGACCTAAAAATCATGCTTAGATATATTTTTTACATTGAGTTATGGTATTTCAAATCTCAGGGTAGAAACATCAAAGTTCTAGAAAATCAAGCCTCTTAGGGTTTAGGTCCTCTACTTATGTTATGTCAAGTTTTGGTTCTATTTCCTTGCATGCTTGTGTTTCAAACTTAAATATCAAGAATCCAACAGACTTAGAGATCATCAAACTCAAAGATAACAACATACAACAATATCTCATATCATCCAAAAACTCAACAGCCCCTAATTCCTAACTACAACTCCTTTTTTGTTCGATTTCGGTTCTTGATTTTTAAGGGGCTTAAAGGGATATGTTGAGGGATATTATAAGGGATATTAGATACAAGGTTTAGAGGTTTTACTTACTTGTTTTGAGAGATCAAATAATAGTGGAGGATTGATTTGAACTTAGTTTTCGAAAACTTCCTCGATTTTTTCCTTTTCCTCCCTTTCTTCTTTCTCAAACTCATGGAATACTTCAAGAACAATTGAAGGTCTGGTCCCTCACTCTCTTGCACGAAATTTTGAAGGGGAGAAGTGGTGTTTGGGGTTAGTTTAAATAGGCAAAGGCTAGGGGACAAAGGGGAGACAGAAAGTACACAAAGGGTCCCTCTTTTCTTCATTTCATTAAATGTGATTTGAATTTGATTTGAGTTGATTTGATTCTTGGAGGCTAGAATTCAGATTTGGGGAAGCTAGAAGTAGCTAGGTGGATGTTTGCGTGACAAAAATCAGATCCCCCATCAATCAAGGGGTTTGCCTCGATTTTCGTGCCCCTATTGTGTAAGAAAATGCATTAAAAGTTAATTTGATGTATCTTGTTGTTGTCTTTCTTGCTGAGACTTATTATTTCAATATATTTATGAGAAATATAGTATTTTCATGTATTATCATAGTTTTTATAGCAATCAATTAAATAGATGTAGTCTTTTAAGCCAAATTAAGCTATTTTTGAAATATGACTTTTTGACTTATTTTGTTGTGTATAAACTTCAATAATAATTTGTTTGCTTTTGTTAACTTATAACACTATATTCTTAGGTATATTACTTGTTCAACAAGTTTGAGATCATCATAATGCTTCATTTAATACATTTCTCATCATTTAAAACTAAAAAGAAGCAAAAAAGTCACTTTTTGGCACATCCCCCAAGGTGGTCGGCCACTAAGGGGTATTTTTAGCATTTTTGATGTTATTTTGTCATTTATCACTTAATTGTATTTAAATCCTTAATTTAGGGTATCCATATGTCAAAATTTAAATTTTTAAGAGTTTTTACTGTACTAGGGACAAAACGGTCATTTTACCCTATTTATGATAATTTTTAATTTTTAATTTATTATTTCATGATATATACTTTATTTAGAATGTTAGGAGATTCTCTGGATGTTAGGGTTTTATTGCCTGTGTTTTGGAAATTTTTAGGGTTTCTGGGCCGAACTTAGGATTTTCGATTCGAGTTAGGGTTTTGAACTTCTTTTGTGTTCTATGGTCTTGTGGACTATCCGTTACTAACACTTAGGGTTTGGGTTGGGTCTTTACACTGGTCGTTATCAACTGGGTTATTACAACTAGGGTCTGTACCGGGTCGTTGCAAACTACCCCCCTTAAACAAATTTCGTCCCCGAAATTTCGCCCCTTACTTCATCGTATGGAAGGTTGAGGATGATTTACTAACATTGTGCCTTCTCGTTCTCTAAAATTGTGTCCTTATTTACTTGAGTTGTTCTTTATTGAGGGTGTAGATAAGGCGGGGCCTATATGTTCAGTACTTAGAGTAATGGTTGTTTTGTCATACTAACATTTTAAACTGATTACTACCAAATCTTGAAAGACCATGTCACATAATCAACTAGCCCCAAAAAGTTCGTATCTCTATCACGTCAGTTAGCCTCTTCCCATTAATTGTTGCTTCTATTTCTGTTGGGCTCACTTGAATTTCTTCTCAAGACATAATATGATCTAAAAACATCACTCGGTCGAACTAAAATTCACACTTACCAAGGTTTACATGCAACTTGTGCTTTCTCAATATCTACAAAGAATCTTCAATTGTTTCCTGTGTTCCTCCTCACTCCAAGAATATAACCGAATATCATTTATCAATACAATTACAAATTGGTCTAGAAAGCTTCTGAACACTTGATCCATCAGGTCCATAAACACAATAGGTACATTTGGTAACCCGAAAGGCGTCACCACCAATTCATAATGCTCATAACGAGTCCTAGAAGCCGTCTTAGGTATATCTGACTTTCACACCTTCAATTTATGATATCATGATCCCAGTCTATCTTTGAGAATACGTTGGCTCCAAAACACAACTTACACCAAGTTTGACTTCCACAAGCAATCATATGTCTCTAAACTAGCCCACCACCGAAATTGATTTCAAACATTCTCCACTTCTGTCTGGAAAGACTATCACTCTACTGATAACCAGCTCATTGCTATATTCAAACATACATTGAAGACTACTTCCCGATCGACTAACGACTATTAACTCGAAATCACATCATCACTTTATGTTGGACTACTCTAGCCTTACGACCATCAAGATTAATACCGCCACTTGAACCTAATGAGTCACTAGAGCTACACATACCACATAGACTAAATGCTCCCTAGGTATATGCTTACTCATATTAATCCAATCACAATCTCGTCACATATTTCCTTCGCGTATGTACCATCCGCCCTACAATCCTTTAACTAAACAGTATTAACTCCTGATTACAAAGTCTCTTATCATTATCACTCAGTCCCTTCACACATTTTTCTTCAGCACAATTGAATCAAGAACCATTTTTGCACTTTAATTATTTCATCTTACCCACATTCTGCCAAGACACTTGATTCACTCAAGGCCAATTATAAAAATCACACTCATAAATTCGTATAGTCTTACTTTACGCTTCCATTCTTTTCATCCAAACACTTATTCCTCCCACGTACTCACATTAAGCTGCTACACAACTTCACTAAAAATAACAAAATTACATCACCCTTCAACATCTCATACATAGAGTTCATACGCTCCCATAAGAAAATTTCTTCCCTATACCAGCAACGTCTACTCACCAATCTAAACAAACTTGCTCTAACGGGCCACTTCACAAAAGGTTTTTCGAAAGAAACTTCCTTACGACTCACATCGATACTATAACAGAAATCGAATACCACTCCATAAGAGTTACACAGTCTAGACGCCAAATGAATACAAATTGATACTTTAAGAACCTACCATATGAGCAACTCAGTCTGTCTAAAATGCGCACTCCACCCCTCAAACAATCTTCAGCGTCAATGGGATTCACTGTTTCCACAAACTCCATGGCACCTAAATCCTTAAATTGCTTAACTAAAGAGTTAATAGTCTTTGAGGTAATCTCGATAATCCTGATGACGAAGTCTGTAATCATGTGCTTCCATTTTCTTTTTAGTCTTTTTAAAGGTTGCTTTGTTTCTCTTAGCCTCCACCGTATGTTCTTGACGTGCTAAAATGTTGGGTTTGAATGTCTCTTCTAATAATTGGATCGTTTTCTCAAGCGGTTGGTCAAACGAACAAGATAAAAGATATGGTTGTGGTAATTACCTAGTCATGTGATCCATTGTGACTTAGTGGTTAATTCTTCATCAGGCTCCGTATGTTCATTATTGTGATCAAGATTCTTCGTTCTTTGATAGTGATGGAAAAAATTTAGAATCTAACACTTAGGTGGGAGGATTGGCGTGACTATCGATGTATATAAACGTACTTCTTTTGCTAGCGTACTAAAGTTATCATGAGTTCGAGGCTATTTCTCATTTTACTACCGGTATGAATCTTTTTCTTGTCGGTATATCAGATGGCTGGGTCAACTATGAACTAGTTTAGAGAAGGTTGAATTGTACTATATGGTGGTGTCACGAATCCTTTGATGTGAAGCTGTTGTTTCTAACTTTAGATTGCTGATGGCATAGTCTTATTTGTCGGGACCTTTGAAAAGATATAGTTAGTTGAATAAGCCCTTACTTAACCAATCTTGCAGCGGGAGTCTTGATCTTCAAAACTTTGTTAAACGCAGACGTTGACAGATATTCTAAGCCGTGACATCAAGAAGAAATTTGCTTCACGCTTGAAGAGGTGTTAGGAGGTTTTCGTGCATCGTCTCAGTTTCCCGTAAAAGCACTAAGGCCTAATGATGTAATATCTTGACGATAGTTGTTACTCATAGATCTATGGGGTGGGATTTTGAAGATCGACAGTTAAAAATATGCACGGGGTTAGAACGTCTTAGGGTGGAACTCAGGTGATTTAAAGATAGGTTAGATGAGGTTAAATGGTCATGGTTAAGGCAATTACTGTTGACACAGATTGAGTGGTCCTCTGGGGTTCAAAGGGAGGAGAAATAAGAAGAGTACAATGAACAATACTTTAAACAAGTGTCCCTGGAACTAGTCTAGTAAAATTAGAATAAGATAAAAGAGACGCTTAAGCAAATGGGGCAGCCAAACTAGATATTCTCTCTAAAGTTACATCTGCCTAACGTACTTCAATTCAAGCATCCAAGTTTACTTCGCTGGTAGAGATTTCAAAAGTGTACGAAGAATTTACAAAATTGCTGCAATAGATTGTGGTTTCAGGATTGAGAGAAATGAGCGATAGAAAATTTTATCAACGTCGAATGTTTGGAATGGGTACTTAACAAAGAATTGATATCAAGTTCTACAAGAGAAGAGTTAGTTCAAGGATGATAACTTGAATCGGAAGAGAATTAAATGCGAATACCGGTCATTATCGAGGCATGAAAACTTGAGGACAAAGGTACTTTCTAGGATTGAATTCCTAATAAGGTTATCAACAAGACTTGGGTGAATAAGGGTTATCGATGAATGAAACTTGATAGTACCGTTGAGGACTAATGATATAAGAAGAAAGGACATGTAAAAGAACTTCAAAAAGTTGACACCAGGGCTTGGGGTAAATGAGAAAAGGACTTATAAAGATCAATTCGCGGGGTTCTAACGGTGTCTCTCGAGGTGCTATCTAAAACTTCTCCTAATGCGTACTCCTGTCTACCCCCCTTAAAAGAAGATAACTTGTTGCATGAATCTTCGGTCTTCGATCTCAATGTCCTTACTTGTCTTTTGCATGTAGACTCCTTGCTGCTTCTGACCCCGGTAACATCCTGACACGACTTACTATAAGACTCCGGCGTAGAAGATTTTAGTTCTTATAATGTATAGATGATAATTATTAGTAATACAATGCATCCTACAGAGCTCCAACGCGACAGAATGCATGGTTTCTCATAACCCATGGCCCGAAGGTTCACTAAACCTAAGCTCTGATACCAACTGTGATGCCCCGTCCTCCAAGCACGTCGGGACATACATAAATATAAATAAAGGGATATTCTAGCCATTCATTCATATTTACATATATTAGTTATTACATCATAAATCAGTTCTGAACCATCCACAATTACATAATTATTACAGTTTTACCAAAAAATTTCAAAAATTACACAAAGTGAGAGAGAATTGAATATAAGCACAAAAGCGGAGGTCTCGACTCCTTAGAATGCATCAGCAAAATTCACGTGCTCTTGGAACTTACCCTGTTCTTCAAACTCTTCTTCTCCCTCTAAGTCGACTTTCTTTAAGAACTCCTCCTCACCTGTGGCACGAATGCCATGAGCTAAGGCCCAAAAGCAAAACACTCCAACCTTCTAACTAATCTCATGGCACAAAATTCACCGCAACACATACCATATAACACCCAGTACAATTTATAGTCAAGGAGACAGATAAATTTATGACAGGATAGCAGATAACCCAAATAATATGCGTATATGATATGCAGATTCCCATCCTAAAATGCACCCAGATAAGAAACAGGAATTCCACGCCGGGAATCACTAGAGTAAACTGTCACAGGTAATTGATCACCAAACCCATCATCGCACCTCGTTGCGAATAGTAACCAGATCGCCTGGCGTCATGCCAGAGCTATTTTACTCAATGGCAACGGCGTGGCATCCGTGCCATACTCCAGGCCAACCTTATCACTTCTTCAGGACTTATTATTATTGCCTCAGGACTTATTATTATTGCCTCAGGGACTTATTGCCATTGCCCTCATTATCAAGCGATTTGACCCACCTTAAGACTCGTGATGCCTTCGCCGGTGTCAACCCAAAGTCTAAGAGATTTCAAGAAACGTTCACATTATACAAAGTACCAAGATGAGGGGTTTAGGTCTGCCAAAATTGGGCTCTCTCTGAATTACCACCGCAGTGGTGTTAGGCCAGCCGAATTAGGGCCTCTGAATTACCCAATGGGATTAGGTCAATCGAATTAGGCTATCTCCGAATTACCTTCGCAGTGGGATTAGGCCAGCCAAATTAGATTATTTTCGAATTACGTAAAATCCAAGTTATCGAAACCAGAATGCTAGCGACGAACCCATGGTGCCCAACAATATTTATAAAATATTTTTGTAACACCGGGGACACACCCAGGTTGTACAAACCAAAACATTTTCAGAAATGGCAACCAGGGACGCTCTAGACTTAGAACCAAGAAGGATAATCTCAATACAGCCCATCCCAACAACGGTTTACATAGATGGACTCACATATTCCAGGATGCAAGTGACAATGTCAATAATGTATGATATGGATCTAAAAAAAAACTATTTATAGCATGGCATCAACTAGCTTGGGAAGACTCATGGTATTGCGTGCAAAGCATAAAGTATTAGTATCCGAGGCAAAAGCTACAATTCACAAGATATGATTCAACATGATCGCATGGGTTCTAAATCATCATACATTCTATTAAAAACATTAATTCACTAATTTAAACCAATGATCATATAGAAACTCGGGTCTCTTAGCAAAGGGTGCTCGAATCATACTTAGCAACTTTTTAAGGCTAAAACCAAGTATTAAATTAAAAGAGCCAACCATGTTTTGGGGTATCTAAACTTGGACTTAAGCTATGATTTTTAAACACCATTTAGATAAAAGTATTTTCTACATGTCTCATGTTTATCACTAAGGCCAAATTCTAAGGCAAAGGGGTGAACATTTCATACTTAGCAAAAATGGTTCAGCACTTACTTCAAGATTTTTTTAAAAAGATGCTTCTGTTCCTCTCGATTTTGGGGTATCAAATGATGTCCACATGAGCCCATTTTTTAGTATGTTCTATTTTAACAAGCTCTCCACAAGTTTCATGTTTAGAGCTAAGGGAAGTTGTTTGAAACAAATTAGACATTTTGGCAAATTTAAAAAGTAGGTTCTGTTAGCCGCCAAAACTCAGCAAAGCCGGTTTTGGACAGAGGGTTTAAAACGGTTTTGTGGTATCATACCAATGATTTAAGGTCTGATTTTGGAAAGAAAATACTTCAATATGTTAGCTACAATGTTCATGTATACCAATTTTGGAATACGTAACGCAAAATAGGGGTTTTGAGCTATATAAAAATATGTGACAGAATGTTCCTCGGAGGCTGAATTTCAACAGATACTTTAAAAGGGGTTTTGACCTATCAATGCTCCATATTTTGTTCTCATTTTTTGTGGGTAGATGGATATACATGTTATATACAACTTTCATATTTTGACCAAAGTTAAGATCTCATACTAAACTAGGGTTTTCATGCCGATCGTGTTGACTGGTCGAAAAATACTTTGGTAAAATTGCAATATCTAGAGTTCTAGTTATGCAAATGAGTTGAAACCTATTTTGGATGAAAGATAATACAAAAATCTATGTCTGGACATAAAAATCATGCTTAGATCAATTTTATATATTGAGTTATGGTATTTCAAATCTCAGGTCAGAAACATCAAAGTTCTAAAAAATCAAGCCTCTTAGGGTTTAGGTCCTCTACTTATGTTATGTCAAGTTTTGGTTCTATTTTCTTGCATGCTTGTGTTTCAAACTTAAATATGAAGACTCCAGCACACTTAGAGATCATCAAACTCAAAGATAACAAGATACAACAACATCTCATATCATCCAAAAACTCAACAGCCCCTAATTCCAAACTACGACGCTTTTTCGGTTCGATTTCGGTTCTTGATTTTTAAAGGGCTGAAAGGGATATGTTGGGGGATATTTTGAGGGATATTAGATACAAGGTTTAAAAGTTTTACTTACTTGTTTTGAGAGATCAAAGAATGGTGGAGGATTGATTTGGACTTAGCTTTCGAAAACTTCCTCGGTTTCTTCCTTTTCCTCCCTTTCTTCTTCCTCAAACTCATGGAATACTTCAAGAACAATTGAAGGTCTGGTCTCTCACTCTCTTGCACGAAATTTTGAAGGGGAGAAGAGGTGTTTGGGCTTAGTTTAAATAGGCAAAGGCTAGGGGACACAGGGGAGACAAAAAGTACACAAAGGGTCCCTTTTTTCTTCATTTCATTAAATGTGATTTGAATTTGATTTGAGTTGATTTGATTCTTGGAGGCTAGAATTCAGATTTGGGAAAGCTAGAAGTAGCTAGGTGGCTGTTTGGGGGACAAAAATCTGATCCTCCATCAATCAAGGGGTTTGCCTCGGTTTTTGTGCCCCTATTGTACAAGAAAATGTATAAAAAGTTAATTTAATGTATCTTTTTGGTATTTTTTCCTACTAAGACTTATTATTTTAATATATTTATGAGAAATATAGTATTTTCATGTATTATCTTAGTTTCCATAGCAATCGATTAAATAAATGTTGTTTTTTATGTCAAATTAAGCTGTTTTGGGAATATATGACTTTTTGACTTATTTTGTTGTGTATGAACTTCATTAATTTGTTTGTTTTTATTGACTTATAGCACTATGTTATTAGGTATATTACTTGTTCAACAAGTTTGGGATCATCATAATGCTTCATTTAATACATTCCTCATCATTTAAAGCTAAAAAGAAGCAAAAAAGTCACTTTTTGGCACATCCCCCAAAGTGGTCGGCCACTAAGGTGTATTTTTGGCATTTTTGATGTTATTTTGTCTTTTACCACTTAGTTATACTTAAATCCTTGATTTAGAATATCCATATGTCGTAATTTGGATTTTTAAGGCTTTTTGCTGTACTAGGGGCAAAATGATTATATTACCCAATTTATGAGAATTTTTTGTTTTTAATTTATTATTTCATGATATATACTTTATTTAGAATGTTAGGAGATTCTCCGGATGTTAGGGTTTTATTGCTTGTCTTTTGGACCTTTTTAGGGTTTTCGGGACGAACTTAGGATTTTTGATTCAAGTTAGGGTTCTAAACTTCTTCTGTGTTCTATGGTCTCGTGGACTATCCATTACTAACACTTACGGTTTGGGTTGGGTCTTTACACTGGTCGTTATCAACTGGGTTATTACAACTAGGGTCTGTACCGGGTCATTACACAATCGGTGCCCTGAAAGAACTAGGATCTGTAAGGGCATATGCTTGGCCTTGTGTCATCCTGGTTTGTCCTTCATACCCAGGGACTGTTAGCTATCGTACTGACTAAACTAAAGCACCGCGGTCTGTCATCGTAGAGTTCTGCACTGTTGGCTGCTAATAACCTCGTCGGTCCGGCATTGGTGATGCACCTGTCGTGCTCGGCACATTGCCTCCTTAAGGATAGTTCCTGGCAATATGCCCTGGCTGGCCACACTAAAAATAAACTGGTGGCTCCCTCCATTGTAATTGAATTGGCACTGAACTCTGAGACTGCTTTGGATGTGGACAATTTATCACAAGATGCCCGGGCTGCCTGCACCGATAATAAATCAACTCCCTTTGCTCTAGCCTCCCAAACGAGGCCACTGATGGTGCTGGTGCAAAAAATTGCTGTTGCAACCCAGATGGATGAAAACTAGGGCCAGAGAACTTCTGCCTCTTATCAGAATGTCCACCTGACTGAGCCTGCATACCATCCTACGGTGCTCTGACCTCTTTAGAACCTCGAATCTTGCTCATGGTATTCTCGATCCTTGTTGCCGACTCCACCAGCTCTGTGAAAACACGCAGCCCCATCCCGGCCACTCGCTCTCTAATTATCAGCCTCAAGCCCTGCTCAAACCTCCTTGACCGCAACTCGTCTCTCCCCACCAACTCTGGTGCAAATTGGGATAGATTAGTGAACCTGGCCTCATACTGAGCAATGCTCATCTCCCTCTGGGTGAGAGCATAGAACTCCTCCTTGTACAAGTCCTGCAAAGAAGCCAAAAAGCACTTCTCCAAAAAAAACTCCTATGAAAGCTACCTATGTGGCCTCCACAGTATTCTGGGCGTATTTCCACCACTTGTGAGCATCCCCTCTCAATTGAAAAGTAGCAAAAGGAACCCTCAAATTGTCCTCCACAATCTGTAATGTATCAAGGATCTGGGTTACCAGCTCCAGCTACTCTATAGCCACTGTAGGATCAGGATCCCTAGCAAAGGTAGGAGGATCCATGCGTCTAAACTCCCACATTGCCGTCATTGTCCTCAACTCGGGCTCTCTCCCTCTCCCCCTAGAGGTCTCAACCAGCTGACCAATAGAGCTAACCAGCACATGCAGCAACCCTATTGGTCAGGGATAGGTACATCTCCTCGGTGCTCTTGGAACTCACCAAGAAATTTTGTTCTTATTTCAGTTCTCTCATTTTCTCCATGTAGACATGTCACGCCTCGTCCTCTGGACACGTCGGGACATACGTAACTATATATCAGGGAGATATTCTAGCAATGCGTTAATTATTACATACGATAATTACTACATCGTTAAAGATTCAGAACTTGTTCAAAATACTTAACAATTACAGTCATCCAAAGAAATTAACTAAAGTTACAATATGTCCGTGGCAAACTAAATAAAAGAACAAAAAGAGAAAATTCTATGTCTTTAAGCGGCGTTGTTGGGATCGACTGGATCCTGCCACTCTCCCAGCTCCTCGATGTCTTCTTCTCCTACGAACACACCTTCCTCAAACTGTTCTTCTTCTTTACCTGTGGCACGAATGTTATGAGTCAAAGCCTAGAAGAAAAGTCCTTAAACCACCTAACAAACTCACAACAAAATATCTTACAATATATATCGTATAATACCCAATATAAATTTAAGGCTAAAGAGACAGATAATTTATCATTTTCAACAGGGCAAGCATATATAAGAACGATTGTGCAAGTGGGTGATGCAGATGAATGTAATGCAGTTGCCTAACCCAAAGTATAATTAAAAGCTAGCGACGAATCCATGGTGCCTAACCCCCTTCTTATCATAAATAATCTCCCAATTCATTTTCAAATTTGGTAACTAGGGACGCCCTAGATCCAAAACCACAGAAATGATAGGTACGAAAGGGACTCCGATAACCGAAGATGAAATGTCGGAATGCTCATGATGTGTAATATGCTTCTCGTGTACTAAATATAGCATAACATATAAACACGATATGGCACATGGTACAACTCTCGAAAGCATAAAGTACAAGCATGCGAAGCATAACTATAATTTATGTGACATATAATCAAACTATCAACATGGATTCATTTCATCAAAATTATCATTTTCATACACCAATCATTCACAAAGTTTATATAAAGTCCATATATTCGGGTTTCACAAAGTAACACATCACTCATATACTTAGCGAAATTTAGATAAATGTTTAATTGCCAAATTTAAAGTTACGACAGTGTTTTGAGATACCTAGATATGGATTTTGTGACGCCACGTCTTCCGGGCACGTCGGGACATACATAAATATAAATAAAAGGATATTCTAGCCATTCATGCATACTTATATACGTTAGTTATTACATCATAAAGCAGTTCTGAATCGTTTAAGAATACATAGCTATTACAGTTTCACCAAGAAATTTTAAAAATTAAACTAAGCACAAGAGAACTGAAATAAGAACAAAAGCAGAGGTCTTGACTCTTCAGAATGCATCAGCGGGATCCATGTGCTCTTGGAACTCACCCTGTTCTTCCAACTCTTCTTCACCCTTGGGGATGACTTCTTCCAAGAACTTCTCCTCACCTATGGCAATAATGCTATGAGCCAAGGCCCAGAAGCAAAACATTTCAACCTTCGAACTAATCTCACGCCACAAAATTCACCACAACACATACCATATTACACCCAGTACAGTTTATAGTCAAGGAGACAGACAAATTTATGACATGATAGCAGATAAGTCAATAAATATGTGCATAAGAGATGCCGTGTATGAATGCAGATGCCCAACCCAACATGCACCCAGATTATAACAGGAATTTCACACCGGGAATCACCGGAGTAGACTTTCAAGTGTATTTTATCGCCAAAGCCATCATCGCACCTCGTTACAAATAGTAACCACATCGCCGGGCGTCATGCCACAGCTATTATACTCAATGGTAACGGCGTGGGGTCCGCGCCATACTCCAGGCTAACAATATTTAATAAACCAAATCGGTAACACTGGGGACACACCCAGGGTGTACAAGGGGAATTCATCCCATGCGGTTTGTCCCACCTTAAGACTCGTGATGCCTTCGCCGGTGTCAACCCAAAAGTCTAAGCTATCGAAATCAGAATGCTAGCGGCGAACCCATGGTATCCAACAATATCCATAAACCATTTCAAACACCGGGGACGCACTCAGGGTGTATAAGCAAAAATCATTTCAAACACCGGGGATGCACCTAGGGTGTATAAATCAAAATATTTTTGAAAATGGCAACCAGGGATGCCCTAGATTTAGAATCAATAAAGACAATCTCAATACAACCCATCCCAACAATAGTTTGTACAGATGGACTCCAATATACCAGGATGCAAGTGACAATGCTCATAATGTGTACCATCGATCTCAAATGCAATAATTTATAGCATGACATCAATTAGCATGGCATTAACTAGCATGGCAAGATTTATGGCACACCACGCAAGCATAAGGTACAAATATGTGAAGCACAAGCTATAAGATTTATGGTTCAGCACTTTCTTCAAGATTTTACCACAAACATGCTTCTGTTGGTCTAGGTTTTGGGGTATCTGATCAAGTCTAAATGAGCCCATTTTTTAGTATGTTCTAGCTCAACATGTCCCCTACAAGATTCATGTTTAGAGCTAAGAGTAGATGTTTGAAACAAGTTATACTTTTTGGCCATTTTAAAAAATAGGTTCTGTCAGCCGCCAAAACTCAACAGAGCCGATTTTGGGCAGAAGGTTTGAAACAGTTTTGGGGTATCATCCCAAGGATTTAAGGTCTGATTTGTGGGAAAAAAGTACCTCAATATGTTTTCTACAATGTTCATGTAGACCACTTTTGGAATAGATCACTACAAATAGGGGTTTTGGGCTATATAAAAATATGTGACAGAAGTGTCCCTTGAGGGCTGAAACTCAACAGAGACTTTCAAAGGGGTTTTGACCTATCCAACTCAATATTTTGTGCTCATTTGTGGTGGGTAGATAGATATACATGTTTTCTACAACTTGTATGGTTTGACCAAAGTTCGGATCTCATTTTAAATTAGGGTTTCCTAGTCAGTAGTGTTGACTGGTCGGAAAACAACACATTTTGGTAAACTTGCAATATCTCGAGTTCTACTTATGAAAATGCGTTGAAACCAACTTTGAATGAAAGATAACACAAAAATATAAATTTAGACATGAAGAACATGCTTAGATCAAATTTCTACATTGAGTTATGGCGTTCAAAATGTCAGGGCAGAAACATTTATGTTCTCAAAAATCAAGTCTCTTAGGGTCCAAGTCTTCTACTTTTGTCATGTCAAGTTTTTGTTCCATTTCTCTGCATGCTTGTGTTTTAGACATAAATATCAAGGCTCTAGAACACTTAGAAGTCATCAAATTCAAAGATAACAACATTCAACATCTCATATCACCCATAAACATAACAGTCCCAAATTTTCAACTACGATGCATTTTCGGTTTGATTTTGGTTCTCGATTCTTAGAGTATTTAAAGGGATGTGTTGGGGAATATTTTGAAGGATATTACACACAAGGTTTGGAGATTTTACTTACTTGTTTGAGAGATCAAAAGATGGTGGAGAATGGATTTGGACTTAGCTTTCGAAAATCTCCTTGATCCTTTCTTTTTCTTCCTTGTTCTCCCTCAAACTCACATGAACACTCAAGGGCAAGAGGTCTGGTTTCTCTCCCTCTCTTGCACGAAAATAACAAGTTGAGAAGAGGGTGGTTGGCTTTGTTTATATAGGCAACGGCTAGGGGACAATAGGGGGACATAAAGGTACCTTGAAAGAGACTTTTTTTCTTCATTTTAATTAATGAGATATGAATTGATTTGAATTGATTCAACTTTTGAGGGCCAGAATTCAGACAGGGAAGATAAATACATCTAGGGGCTGTTTGTGGGACAAAAATTTGACCTCACATCAATCAAGAGATTTTGCATTAGTTTGCGTGCCCTTTTGGGCAAGAAAATGCTATAAAAGTTAATTTGATATATCTTTTTGGTATTTTTTCCTATTGAGAACTATTATTTTAGTGTGTTTATGATAAATATAGTTTTTTCATGTATTATCATAGTTTTCGTAGAAAATGATTAAATAGATATAGTATTTTAAGTCAAATTAAGCTATTTTGGTAATATATGACTTTTTAATTTATTTTTTTATGTATAAACTTCAATAATAATTTGTTTGCTTTTTTTGACCTATAACACTATATTATTATGTATATTACTTGTTCAACAAGTATTGGGTCATCATAATGCTTAATTTAATATCTTTCTCATCATTTTATACTGAAAAGAAAGAAAAAAAATCACTTTTTGGCACTCTTCCCAAGGTGGTTGGCCACTAAAGAATATTTTTGTCATTTTAATGTTATTTTATCCTTTGCTACTAAATTGTACTTAAATTCTTAATTTAGGATATCCACATGTAACGCCCCGAACCCCGGGTACCCATGGATACAACCCAAATTATCCCATATGAAAGTTATCAACAATGACTTTCTTAATAACAACACTTTATTTTCTTTAAGCAATCATAAAGAAAAACATATTATTCTTACGATATACACATGTACCACAAAGGCTAAACAAAATTTTCAACTTTAAAAGGTTCATTTACAGCACTGGCATTATTACAATTATCCACTTCACTTTATGTACAATCATAATGTAAAAACAAAGAAATATTAACTCTTCCTCATAGCTTTTTCCCAACATGCATCCTCTGTCGTGGTATCGTCTCGGATCCTCGAAACCCGATTTTTCATGGAAACTAAATCACATTTAATCATTGAATGTAAACCTTCGCGGGCTCTCACCGCAAGACCGCAGCCCCTCATTATGCGTATTTCACAATTCAAATTTTCCACTTTATCATAAAAACAAATTCCGTTCAAGTATTTCAAAATGTCTTTCATATCTCATGCATCATGCATCATTACTTCAACATGCAAATTCTCATAATTCTCATATGATTAAGCAATGTCATCACGCTTCAACACAAGAATAAATTCGTTAGTATGCATCTCATTTGAAAAGGAAGCACCAATCTTAGATATATACAAATAAATTTAAAATCTCTTTAGTCTTTCCATCCATACCTCACCACAACTACCCCACTACATATCCCAAACTCGCCTGAGTTTAGTTTATTATTATCATTTAGTTTATTATTATCATTCTTATTATTATTCCTTTTCTTTTCCAAAGAAACAACAAATTTAAAAATGCTTCCAAGGGACCCAACCGAGGGTTTAATCAATGTAAAAAAACAAGTATTTTAGGAAATTAGGACCAAGGTACCCAAGATCCAAACTTTTAAGGAATACATCAAAACTTTGAAAAAAATGACCCAGAGTGCCAAAAGACCGCCCGATAGACCGCTCGAGCGGTTTACTGATCGGTCGTGCTCCTGATTCTTTTTCAAGTCCAGAAATTTTGATTTCATGCCTTAAAGGAAATCTCACACATTTTTTTAAGAATAAACCCCTCAGGGCATAAAAGCGGGTTTGAAATAAAAACCAATCAAAAACCATTAAAACCTTGGTTATCCCTTTCTTGAAAAACTTAAACATTTTCTCTAAATTTCATTCACATAGACCATATTACATCGACAAGCTCTAGATCTTTAAATTAGTCAAAGTACTAAGTTGTTCATAGTTTATCTAATCAAATCACCTTTCACCAAGTGACAACTCAAAAGCTTTGATTCCCAACAAAACCCTTCAATGTAACAAACCCAAACTTTTCGATTTGTTCATTTTCCATGAATTTCATACATTCTAAAAGCTTGACATAAAGTTCATATAATCAAATTTTCCCAAAACCGAGCTCAAATCTCCAACTCATATAGATATCAAACTAAGGTTTACTCTACTCAACATTTATCAACACAAATCATAACAAATCACATGAAAGAGTTAAGAGCCTACCTCAAAGAAGACCCTCCATCAAGAATCAAGCCCCGCTTGAGCTTCAAGTCGCCAAAGCCCATCACACACAACTTCAAATGAGCTTCTAACGTATATCCACGCTCTCTAACGGTCGCTTGCGCAAGAAAACGACAAGATCTTCAACCCTAATGAACATGGAAACTCTCATGGACCTCCAAAACTAAACCCTAGCTCACTCCTAAGCTTCTAGAGAGAGAGGAGAGCAGAGAAAATAGCAAAACCAGCCCAAAAACTGACATTTTTAACCTCTGCCCGTCACAGACCGCTCGATTGGTCTCTGCTGCGACTGCACTTTTGGTCCAAATTTAAACGTGCATATCTCCTTCATGCGAACTCGAAATAGGGTCATTCTTATGCTCAAACTGAAGCCTCGGAAGTCTACTTTCCAATGGTTCAAACCTCATACCAAAATTCATTTTTTAAGAAATGTTATGACTAAATTAGTGAAGGTATGTCACTTCTCTTTCCACACTTTTCACATATTTTTGTGCAAATATCCATTAGAACGTCATATTTTTCCTCTAACATACCTTTCATGCATACCCAAGCTCAAAATATCACCAAGCTCAAGTTTTAATTCTTACTCCTATCAACACTTAATCATCCCTTAAAATAAAACGGGTCGGGGTCTCACAACTTTTCCCCCCTTAAAGGAATTTCGTCCTCGAAATTCAGTACCAAATCCCAAGCCCAACACCACCTCATTAACCATCAACAATCTCTGTTTCAACCCCAGCAACACTATACCACATGAAGTCATAAGTTTCACACACAAACCTTATCAAGTCCTGAGGATCAACTGACGACCATCAACCTTGGAACCACATCATTATCCTGCTTATACTAACTATGCCGTCACTGAAGCTGACAAGATGCTCATCCGTGATCAACTGCACAAACATTCATTTTTGGAGAAAAACATGCTTAATCTACCTGGAGTACACCAGAACATTCTTCCTCTAAACCTTCGTCCTATATTCCATCCCCTATTGTCAATCACAATTCCACCTCATTATCCAAGACAAGACTCCACACAATCAACTAGCTACAAATCAACAAAAGGTATCCATTAACCCATTCAAACTCAATTATACTTCTCGTGTAACAGCTCACCACTACACAAGTCAATATCTCACCCTCAAGACTCTGATTCTAAATCTGCCGATCAACTCCAAGTCAAACATAACCACCGTCTTTCGATGTCATTCCCAAACCTTGATATCAACACATACATCGATCCTCTGATTCCAAACCAAACCATCTTGTCAGTCTCAATAAGTTATATCAACTAAAGCTTCTAAAATATCGAATCCTCCGTTAGTCATTGTAGAGAAGACTCTATGTCTCTACCTTAACCCCTTTGTCAGCAAGGACAAACATTCCTGATTTACCAACCTAATCTCACGGGAAACACAATCTCGGCACTAGGTTAACCACACGATCAAACCTTTCTACGTTCCTTTTAAACATTATACACCCAGCACGGTACCCAATCACAATCTCTTAGCCATAAGAATAACTACCAAACCAAGGACTTGCATTCTCGTACCAATCCCACATAACTAATACTTGAGGATTTTATCACACAAACAACTCGATCACTGAACTCCCTTAGAATCCTTCTCTCTTAATGAGAATCAAAGTTATTGACATCCCGCACAAATGAAATTACATTTCTAAAAACATTACTCAAATGATCGGGTTCAAAAGGTAAAGCAAACAGACTCTTCAAGAAACCACGGGTAAACGGACCCACACTCCTACGATTCCAATGCCTTATTCCTACCAAGAATAATAATCACACTGGCCAATCAACCCTAAAACATTTCCCCAACTAGGGAAATCACGAGTCAGCTTTAGGCTCCTACTCCATGTCACTACCACTTAGAATTACCATACATAATGAGTAGATTCCTCATCACATCAGATCCTCATACTCGGATCTTCACTCAAACATTCTAATTATTGGTCGCTCCATATCCTGGTGACATATCTCATGTATCCACAAAATCTCTCACCTTCTATCCATCAATGCACAACACTATACATACTCACATCCCTTTAGAACATCTCCTTGCGAGTCACGTCACACTAACTCAAATCCAAAAAGGTACGTAACAATCAAACGGGTAGACAAAACCATGTCATAGTCTCGAGCTTACAACTCTAGTACACCCATCGAAACATAAAACGTCTAACCGGTAACACGTGTCTCTTATGCCACTTTACTAGTACAATCGGAACATAACAATCCAAATGTGAATGTAATCACATGCCACACGAACCAAACAATCTTCGCTCTTCAATTCTAGACCACAGGCACCATCCTATCACTCGCCCTTTAAGGGTAACACAACACCACCATTTCTAAAATTTAAGCCAAATACCGACCACAACCATCTTTCTCTTAAGGGGTTGCTGCCCATCCACACGTCGTCCTAAGATGACCGAGTCAACCGCACCGACAATATCTACCACATGCCCCTCAAATCTCACATACTCACACTCACATTCTCACCCCACACCATTTGTCCCACATAGTCTCCCCATCTAGTAAACGACAACCCAAGTCACAAAACTCTATTCCGTGAAACTTTCCAAACAACCTCAAATCATCATTCATCACATTGCAACTATCACCAATATACATCTTCCCATACATACATATATATCATTCGAGGACCTGTCTCTCGACAACATCTCTAACCCACTTACTCAATATCGCACAACTCCAAACTCCTATCAAAAGATGTTACTTAATAATAAGCCTTAAAAGAAACTCACAGGTCATCCATAGACTTTCAAAACTATCTGGCATTACAATAGCTACCAACAACACCCCACGGGATAAGGGACACCTTAAACACAGTTTAAGCTCAGACTTTCTACCACACCTTAGGCCAGAGATTATTACGATCCCGTCCACTATGCTCCCGTCCATACCCAATCTCGGGGCACACGACTCATGACATAGTACGACTCAAGACATAGCACGGCTCATGACGTACATAATCCTCAACACGCTCAAAACTTCACTTCAAATCAAACCACCACAAACAACCTTTAAACGGTTTTAAACACCCTACCATGCTCATTCATCAAGCTAATAGTTGCACAACACACAACGGGCAACTACCACAGCCTTCCCAATTCACAAAGACACAACATACACTAAATAATCAGTACTCATCTTATAAGCTTACACTCACCACAATCGGTGACCACTGGGTCACACTCTCAAATCGTACATCACCATCCCAATCACACTTGTCTTATTCCCACAGGCATAACTCTTATAACAAGACTATCACAACTCCAACGAGGTTAAACTTAACTTAACCGCCTAAGACAAAGCTACACCCAAACCGCCACCTAACCACATCTCATCAACACACATTCAGAGACCGAGGGAAAGCCTAAGAGTAAGGCGACAATCCAGACAACTAATTTAGATTTCTCATAGAAAGAATGTCGGCCAAACGCTTTTCTATTTCAAACCCCAAAGTAGTTGACCGGATGCCAAATAGCATGCCACATCACCCTAAGACTCAACCCTCCAAGCTCATATAAACACATAACATGCGCAAAACAATTCAATCGCAAACCCATGCAAGCACATAATTCATGCCGTGTAGTGGTGCATAATCTCATAAAAAAAGTCACACCTACAGGTCATCATTATTCCCAAGGCTCCTAGGTATTCGAACCTAAAGCTCTGATACCATTTGTAACGCCTCGAACCCTGGGTACCCATGGATACAAACCCAAATTATTCCACATGAAAGCTATCAACAATGACTTTCTTAATAACAACACCTTATTTCCTTTACGCAATCATAAAGAAAATATTTTATTCTCACGATATACACATGTACCACAAAGGCTAAACAAAACTTTTAACTTTAAAGAGTTCATTTATAGCACCGGTATTATTACAATCATCCACTTCACTTTCTGTACAATCATAATGTAAAAACAAAAAAATTTTAACTCTTCCTCATAGTCTTTTCCCCACATGCATCTTCTGTCGTGGTATCGTCCCGGATCCTCGAAACCTAATTTTTCATGAAAACTAAATCACATTTAATCTTTGAATGTAAACCTTCACGGGCTCTCAGCGCAGGGCCGCAGCCCCTCATTATGCATGACCCTTCGTGGGCTGTCACTGTAGGACCGCAGCCCCTCATTATGCGTATTCCACAGTTCAAATTTTTCACTTTATCATCAAAACAAATTCCGTTCAAGTATTTCAAAATGTCTTTCATATCTCATGTATCATGCATCAATACTTCAACATGCAAATTCTCATAATTCTCATATGATTAAGCAATGTCATCACGCTTCAACACAAGATTAAATCCATTAGTATGCATCTCATTTGAAAAGGAAGCACCCATCTTAGATATATATAAATAAATTTAAAATCCATGTCGTCTTTCCATCCATGCCTCACCACAACTACCCCACTTCATATCCCAAGCTCGCCTGAGTTTAGTTTATTATTATCATTCTTATTATTATTCCTTTTCTTTTCTAAAGAAACAACAAATTTAAAAATCTTTCCAAGGGACCCAACCGAGGGTTTAATCAATGTAAAAAAACAAGTATTTTAGAAAATTAGGACAAAGGTACCCAAGATCCAAACCTTTAAGGAAAACATCAAAACTTTGAAAAAAATGACCTAGACTGCTTGATCGGTGAGATTACCGCTTGAGCGGTCTCTCACCTGCACCAAAGTACCGAGTGCCAAAAGACCGCCCGATAGACCACTCTAGCGGTCTATCGATCGGTCGTGCTCCTGATTCTTTTTCAAGTCCAGAAATTTTGTTTTCAGGCCTTAAAGGAAATTTCACACATTTTTTTTGCAAGAACAAACTCCTCGGGGCATAAAAGCGGGTTTGAAATAAAAACCAATCAAAAACCTTTAAAACCTTGGTTAACCCTTTCTTGAAAAGCTTCAACATTTTCTCTAAATTTCATTCACATAGACCATATTACATCGACTAGCTCTAAATCTTTAAATTAGTCAATGTACTAAGTTGTTTATAGTTTATCTATTCAAATCACCTTTCCCCAAGTGACAACTCAAAAGCTTTGATTCCCAACAAAACCCTTCAATGTAACAAACCCAAACTTTTCGATTTGTTCATTTTCCATGAATTTCATACATTCTAAAAGCTTGACATAAAGTTCATATAATCAAATTTTCCCAAAACCCAAATCAAATCTCCAACTCATATAGATATCAAACTAGGGTTTACTCTACTCAAAATTTATCAACACAAATCATAACAAATCACATGAGACAATCTAGATCCTACCTCAAAGAAGGTCCTCCATCAAGAATCAAGCCCCACTTGAGCTCCAAGTCGCCAAAGCCCATCACACGCAACTTCAAATGAGCTTCTAACGTATATCCGTGCTCTCCAACGGCCGCTTGCATAAGGAAACGGCAAGATCTTCACCCCCAACGAACATGGAAACTCTCATGCACCTCCAAAACTAAACCCTAGCTCACTCCTAAGCTTTTAGAGAGAGAGAGAGGAGAGGAAAGAAAATAGTAAAACCAGCCCAAAAAATGAAATTTATAACCTCTACCCGTCACAGACTGCTCGATCGGTCTCTGGACCGCTCGATTGGTCTCTGCTACGACTGCACTTTTGATCTGACTTTAAACGAGCATATCTACTTCATCCGAACCCCAAATAGGGTCGTTCTTGTGCTCAAACTGAAGCCTCGGAAGTCTACTTTCCAATGGTTCAAACCTCATACCAAAATTCATTTTGTACGAAACTTGATGACTAAATTAGTGAAGGTATGTCACTTTTCTTTCCACACTTTTTACATATTTTTGTCCAAATATCCATTAGAACGCCATATTTTTGCTCTAACATACCTTTCATGCATACCCATGCTCAAAATATCACCAAGCTCAAGATTTAATTCTTACTCCTATCAACAGTTAATCATTCCTTAAAATAAAACGGGTCGGGGTCTCACAACTTTTCCCCCCTTAAAGGAATTTTGTCCCTGAAATTCAGTACCAAATCCTAAGCCCAACACCACCTCATTAACCATCAACAATCTCTGTTGCAACCCCAGCAACACCATACCACATGAAGTCATAAGTTTCACACGCAAACCTTATCAAGTCCTGAGGATCAACTGACGACCATCCACCTTGGTAGCACATCATTATCCTGCTTATACTCACTATGCCGTCACTGAAGCTGACAAGATGCTCATCTGTGATCAACTGCACAAACATTCATTTTCGGTGAAAAACATGCTTAATCCACCTGGAGTACACCAGAACATTCTTCCTCTAAACCTTCGTCCTCTATTCCATCACCTATCGTTAATCACAATTCCACCTCATTATCCAAGACAAGTCTCCACACAATCCACTAGCTACAAATCAACGAAAGGTATCCATGAACCCACACAAACTCAATTATACTTCTCGTGTAACAGCTCGCCACTACACAAGTCAACATCTCACCCTCAAGACACTGATTCTAAATCTACCGATCAACTCCAAGTCAAACATAACCACCATCGTTCCTCTGATTCCAAACCAAACCATCATGTCAGTCTCGATAATTTATATCAACTAAAGCTTCTAAAATATCGAATCCTCCGTTAATCATTGCAGAGAAGACTCTATGTCTCAACATTAAACCCTTTGTGAGCAAGGACAAACATTCCTAATTTACCAACCCTATCTCACGGGAAACACAACCCCACACTCTTACACTTACATGGTAAAGTAAACAAACTCCATCCTGAAAATCCATGAGAAACTCAATTCTCCAAGCATCCGACTCTGGTAGAGCCCATTCCCCAGGCACAACTCATAGATCACAACACAGATACTAATTCACAGCTACTTCCATCTTCCCAAAATAACCAAACCAAGACTCAACCCACGATCCTGATCACGATATTTAGATCATCCGCTACACTAAGCTAATATTACGTATGTAATCCCAAGAGGGGGGTGAGTTGGGTATTTTAAAATTTCTTAGATAAAACAATTGAATACAAGTGTATAACTTTTAAAATATCACTTTATTTAATTCACAAGTAAATTTATATAAAACCTATAACCAAAACCTTGTGTTGAAAATGTTTAAGAATAAGTGTGGACAAAGATTAAACTTCTTGTTTAAATAA
>JAULJZ010114655.1:0-11419 GCA_032270985.1 Heliamphora pulchella
GTACTCAATTTTAGATTATGGAAAATAACGATGAAAACCCATACAGATTAGAACCCCAAAATTTAGGTTAGGACGGGAACAAAATCCTAAGATTCAAAGTAAAATCCTACAGAATATGGAATTCTCTAATACTGAATTCTAGAAATCGAAAATCATAAACAATCATAAAATTATAAGTTAGTCCAAAAAGATAGAAAAATTACGGAAAAGACAAACTGAACCCAAGTGTAATTTTATACAATCTTTTAATCAAATAAGAACAAAACCCTAAGACACAAGATTTAAACCCTGAACCCTTAAGGATAGTTGATATCAAAAATTTAAAACCATAAAACTACAGAAAATCATAGAATCACAATCCTACAACTTGACCTAAGAAAATCATGGATTATGAAAAAAATTAAAAATAGAGCTCAAATAAAATTACAAAATCCAACTCTTTTAATTAAGCCCAACTAATTTAGCCCAAGAAGAATAAGGTGAGTGACAGTAGCCGGTCGACCCCGACAATGCTAGATGAAGGATTTGAAGTTCATCTTTTTGCTCTTTTTATTTAGTTTTCCACGGACTCATTGTAATTTTGTTAAATCTTTTGCGAAGCTGTAAGTATTATGTATTTTAGATCAGTTCAAAACTCTTAATGATGTAATATTTATGATATCTAAATATGAATGAATGGTTAGAATATTTCTCTTATCTATACTTATGTATGTCCCGACGTGCCCAGAGGAGGGGGCGTCATAGTAGGTATCAGAGCCTAAGTTTAGTGAACCTTCAGAGCCTAAGTTTAGTGAACCTTCAGGCCTTTGTAGGCTGCATTGTATTTATTATAATTATCATCTATACATTATAAGAACTAAAATCTGAAGCATCTAAGTCTTATAGCGAGTCGTGTTAGGACATTACCAAGATCAGAAGCAGTAGGAAATTTATGTTCCAAGAATGAGTAAGGACCTCGAGATCGAAACCGAAGATTCATGCAACGAGTTATCTTATTTTAAGGGGGGTAAACGGGAGTACGCATTAGGAGAGGTTTCAGATATTGTATCGAGAGCCACCGTCAAAACCTAGCAACTTCATCCTTATAAGTTCCATTCTCGTTTACCCCCAGCCTTTGTATCAACTTTTATATCCGGTTGAAATTCTTTGCTTATTCTTTCTTCTAATAACACCGGTCCTCAGTAATGCTGTCCAGTATTGTTCGTAGGTAACCCTTCTGCACCCAAGTCTTGTTAGTAGCCCTATCGGGAATTTCAGCCTAGAAAATACCCCTATCTTTGAGTTTTTATTGTTGAGCCATGCCCAGATGACGACTAGTATTCGCATTTGATTGTCGTTTAATTGAAGTCAACATCCTTGAACTAACTCTTTAGTCGTAGAACTCAATATCATTCCTTTAGCCTCTAACATTTGACATTGCTAAGATCCTCTGCCGCCGTTCATCTTTCCCTAACTTCAATACTACACCCGGCAGAAGTAATTTTTTGAATTCTTGAAATCCCAACTTGGGGAGTCGACTTAGATGCTTGAATTGAAGTATGTTAGGCCAACGCAACTTAAAGTCAAATATCTAGTTTGACTACCCATTTCTTAACATCTCTTTTCTCAAGGTCTGATGTTGTACAGATTAATCCCGAGAACATCCCCTTTTGTAATATTCATTAATTGTTGATCTCTTATTTGCAACGCATCTAAGCCTCAATCGACCTCTTAATCTGGGTCAACGGTGATTATCTTAGCCTTGACATAACCTAATCCATCTTTTGAACCATACTAGAAAATTTTTCTCATTGAATCTCGGTAAAGAACTTGCTCACCTTCCCTTAGCCGCTTTAGCTCCAATTGTATCTCGTGCAGCCTAGTATGTCATTCGAGATCCTTAGCCAAACGTTTACCCATTCACTGCCTTATGACCGCCTTCCTTAATACCAGTAAAATTGAGCTGACTATCCTTATTAAACCTCCCGCAAGTATATGGCTGTCCTCGATTGACCTTCGAAATCGTACCCAGTAGATAGGAGAGTAATGGTAGTTATTTAGATATTACGTCTGATTCGGAGGTTCCAACGGATAGAACTATGCCATCAAGGATCTACAGTCAAAGACGATAGTTTTGCACTGGGGAACCTATGGCATCACCGCATGATAAAGTTTAAACTTCTCAAGATTAGTTCGTAGCTAACCCACCTATCCGAATGACTGAGGAACAAAAGCTTATGGTGCTAGCAAAAAAAAAAGATGAGAGGCAACGTCAAGCTTAAGACATTCAACTTACTATGCAAGAAAATGAAGTACATCCACATGCATCGATACTACACTGAATTTCTCATCAAACGTTAGAATCTGAATTCTGCCTTCATTGTCTAAGAACGAAGAATCATGACCACGATAATGAACGTTTGGAATTTGATAAAGATTTAACCACCAAGCCACGATGGATTACCTGTCTAGATAATCACCACCGCCATACCTCTTGTCACGTTTAGTTTACCCTCAGACGATTAACTACCTGGTAAACAATCTAGTCATAGAAGGAGACCCTCAAACCCTATGTACCAACACGTCAGAATCAAGCGTTAGGAGCCAGAGGAAACTCTACAACCTCTGGGAGCACAAGGCAGTCATTTGATGTTTCTACCTACGTCAATTATAGATAGGCACTGGCAAGCTCTGCGTTAAATCTTTTCTTTTCTTTCAATGTTGTATGTGTGTTTTGTGAACCTTTTTGAAACCTTGTATTGACTATGCACCCGAGCTTGAATGACATGAAATACAAGTATTGTCTTACACTTAATGCTTGCTAAAATAACCTCAAACTTAACTCTACAAGATCCCAAAACGTGAAAAATAATCAAGAATTGAAACAACCCCTAAATCATAAGCCTCTCCTTTTTTTTGGATGGCTGGTAGACGACCAAACCGCCACCGACAACTAGTGGACCCATATATGACAAAGCCCCTAGATTACCCTTAGTTTTACGAGAGCTTGCCACCAGCATTAACAGCCGCCATGTGCGTGATAGAGCATAGTTCTTATCGAAGCTTGGAAAACGGCGAGCCCCTATGTTTAGAGGAGGAGTAAAACTAAAAGTGGCTGAGGAGTGGCTGAGGGCCATCAAGAAATTATTCAACTCAATAGGAGTTCAAGTTGAGACAGATTGGGTAGCTTTAGCAGTTTACCTATTGGAAGGAAAAGTAGACCGTTGGTGTTCTATGATCAACAACACCCAAAGCGTGACAGCCTTAACATGGGATCGATTCAAAGGGTTATTTTTGGAGAAGTATTTTTTTGCTCCCCTCCGTTAGGGATAGAAAAGAGAATTCTTGGTTCTTAAACAAGGATCGATGATGATAACCTCGAACGCTAATTGCTTCGAGGAGTTGTGCAGCTTTGCTATAGCCATTATACCAGACAAAGAGTATAAAGCATTAAAGATTAAGTGGAGCCTAGAGCCATCAATTTGGGAAAAGATTATCTGCATGCAGCTTCCCACTTGTGAACAAGTCGTATGGGCGGCACTAGTAGTAGAATTAGAGTTAGCCGATTCAAGAAGGATTTGGAACAAAAAGAAGAGTAACTCTAGTCATGAGAAATCATTGAGGCGACTCGTTCCTATCAAGTCATCTCGCAAGCTAGCAGGAAAGAACAACAAAGGAGACAATAGATGGGATCTTGTACCAAACGACAAAAGACTTGCAAAACTAGGCTACTACCACCAACCATCCTTTCTCATCACGTTCGGTTTATAGTAGATTGGCTACCAATCAGAGAATGATCCAGACAGTGGAAAAGGCACCCGAAACTCTACATGTCGACAAGAAAAACTTGGACATCAGAAAGTGGAAAGATCATTCCATTAAGGCAAAACCACGCAAATGAGACGACCAGGAAGATTAAGATGATCCGTTAATGTCGTGCCATAGCCTAGAATAGACACAAGAGTTGCGTTGAGAGCACAAAGGCGCTATGCGAACAATTCAACAAGACTTTTGAGAGAAAGGCATGCTTGGAAAATTTGGGGACGAAATTTATTTTAAGGGGAGTAGAGTGTAACGACCCGATTTTCTAAGCCTCTAGATTAAGAACGTTAAAATCAACCGAAACTAGGATTTCATATTAGGATTAGATCGAGATTAAGAGTCTCAAAGGATTTAGCTTATAGTCGGATCTCGGAACCAAAACCCTAAAGTATAAAGATATATCTTAACCAAAAAGAACCATCGAATAACCCAAAAATCAATAAAACCAAAAAATCCTAGAACCCCATAAGAAAAAGGAAAATTACAATTTGATCCAAGAAAAATAACAAAATTTCAAAAATGACCCAAATCGAAGGCGTACACAAATAACAAGGCTCTAAGTCTAAGGACTAAGAAAGGTAAGTGCCAACTTAATAATTAAGAAGAAAATATACGCAAAGACTTGATATTTCATAATTTTCCATAATTGCACGTTTGACCCTGAACTTTTAGATAATTACATTTTTAGCCTAAGACACCCCAAAATTGGTAAATCCATGCTAAGCTACACACGTATTACAAAAATACAAAACATTTTTCCATAATCACTCTAGAAGGCATTAAGAATCTTAATCCTAACAAATTACACGCAAGTCTCTCAATTCTCTCTATCTGCACGAAAGTCTCCGAGGTAATCCTCATCCATTTTCTACAACAGACAGTAACTCATGAAAAAATATATATAAAAGTACCGAATTTCATATTATGGTAATTAGCGACGAAAACCTACAAAGACTAGAACCCCAAAATTTGGGTTAGGACAGAAACAAAACCCTAAGATTCAAAGTAAAACCCTACAGAATATAGAACTCTCTAATTCTGAATTCTAGAAATCGAAAATCATAAAATTATAAGTTAGTCCAAGAAGATGGAAAAAATAAAAAAAAAAAGACAAATTGAAACCAAGTGTAATTTTACACAATCTTTTATTCAAATAAGAACGAAACCCTAAGACACAAGATTTAAACTCTGAACCCTCGAGGACAGTTGATATAAAAAATTTAAAATCCTAAAACCATAGAAAATCATAGAATCACAATCCTACAACTTGACCCAAGAAAATAATGGATTATAAAAAAGATTAGAAATAGATCTCAAATAAAATTACAAAATCCAACTCTTTTAATTAAGTCCAACTAATTTAGTCCAAGAAGAATTATAATTAAAGCTCATGAATTTATGCCCAAAAGAATTTTTAAGTATGACCCAAATATGTTAAGCCTAACCCGGTTGATAATGACCCGTGTAAAGACATAGTCCAAAGCAAGTATTAGTGATGGTTAGCTGAAGAGATCTTAGGTCGCTTGAAAGATGGAAACCCTAACTCAACCCGAAACCCTAATTCGATTCGAAAGACCTAAAATAACCAAATACTCAGAGACAAAACTCTAATACTCAGAGAAGACTCATAATATCCAAAATTAAGTAAATAACATGAAATATAAGGTTGAAAATAAAAAATTCTCATAATTAGGGTGAAATTACCATTTTGTCCCTAGTACAGTAAAAAATTTTAAAAATCTAAATTTTGACAAATGGGTACCCTAAATCATATATTTAGATATAACTAAATAACAAAAGACAAAATAATAATAAAAATAATAAAAATGCCCTTGCATGGCCGGCCACATTGGAATTAGTGCGCAAAAAAATCACTTTTTGCCTTTTTAGCTCACCAATGAGAAGAAGTTGTATAAATTAAGCATTATTATGAGTCAAGACTTTTTAAACAAGTAATATACATAATAATATAATAATATAGGTCAACAAAAGCAAACAAATCATTATTTAAAGTTACTATAAACAATATGATAATTTATGAAAATACTAAATTAATCATAGACTTACTAAAATAATATGTTTTAGTTGGTAAAGACACCAAAAAAGATACACCAAACTAATTTTTAGGCATTTTCTTGCACAATTTAGCACAAAAACCTAGATTAAATCCCAAATTAATGCAAAATAAGCTTTTAAGCCTCTCAGACAATCCCCAGCCGAAATCCCTCTACCCCATGATCTGAAAATGTCAATCACATTTGCATTCTCCATGCCATCCGACCAATGAATCCAAAAAGCTTTCAAATTAAAGTTTCTAAACACATCATTAAATCTACTACATCTTTGCCTATATAACCAAGCCAAACACCACCCTTTTCGTATTAATGTTTTCGTCCAAGAGAGTGAGAGACTAGATTTGAGTGGTCTTGAGTGCTCCTACATGTTTGAGGAAGAAGGAGAGAGAAAGAAGGAGGGAAAGGAAGCAAGGAGGAATACTCTAAAGTTAAGTCCATACATCTTTCAACCCTTAGAGCAATCAAATAAGTAAGTATACTCCATAAAACTCTTTACCATTCTCTTTCAAAATATCCCTCAATCCATTTCTGTAAACATCGATAAGCATAAGAAACAAAATCTCACCCAAAAAGGTGTCGTGATGGTAGAATAGGGGCAGTTCATGTGTAATCTATTGTTGGTTGTGTTTGCATGTAATTGTTTTTGAGTTTAGTGGCTTGTATAGGTTCTGGAACTTTGATAAATATGTATACATTACTTGCATACAAATAAAATACACTAAATCTAAACATTTTTTAAGCTAAGACATCGAAACCCTAAAAGGCCTGATTTTTTGGGTGGTCCAACTTTTTGTCACTAACTTTGAACGATTATAGCTAATTGTAGATATATTATCTAGGTGTAGTTTTTGTGTCCAGATCTATATTTTTAAGTTATATTTCATACAAAATTTGTTTGAAGTGATTTCATTGGGTAGAACTCGAGATACATCATTTTTACCAAATAGTGTTAGATTCTGACCACTTTGTATTGCAGACATAAAAACCCTAGGTTAGAATGAGAACCAAGCTTAGGTCAAAACATGAAACTTGTAGCTAACCTATTTATCTTGTGGTCCACCAACAATGAGCATAAAATATGAGATCTTGTTAGGTCAAAACCCTTCCCAAAGTCACTATTGTGAACTTGTGATTAATAGAGCTCTCTGTCGCATGTTTTTGTAAGAGAAAAAACCTATGTTTTTAATGGCCAACTCCAAAAGTGATTTTCCTAGAAAATGTATCTAACATATTAAACTAATTACTAACCAAATATGAGTAGTAGATACCCTCAGATGGTTCCCCAAAAGTCTTGTGCATTCTCTTTTTAAAATAGGTTCTGCTGAACCTTTTATTACTGAGTAAACCTATTTTATAAAATGGCCAAAATCATCAATTTATTCCAAACAACTAGCCTTAGAACAAAACATGACACTTGTAGGGACACCTTAAACTAAAACATACCTAAAAATGAGACCCATAGTCCTTGTTTTGATGCCCCAAACTTAAGGCCAACAGTGGCACAAATTTTCTACTTTTCTCTGTAAAGTGTTGAATAGTTTTCTTTAAAATGATATAAATGACCCATTTACCTTAGGATTTGACCTTTGTGTTAAACATAAAAATTGTACAAAAAATATTTTTGTCTAAATGGTATCCCAAAATCAGAATTTAACTCCATATCTAGGTACTCCAAAACACTGTTATGATTTTTAATTTAACACTTGAACATTTACCTAAATTTGGTTGTGTATAAGTGGCATGGCACATCTTGGGACTTTAAGATATGGACTTTAAATGAATTATGTTAGATGATTGGTGTATGAAAATAAGTAATTGATGAATAGAATCCATGCCGCTAGGTTAAATCTATGTCTCGTGAATTATCGCTTGTGTTTTACATACTTGTACTCCATACTTATAATTTTACAATTCCATGCAAAGTATACATATGTCATTTTATGCCGCATCATGATCAATTTATACATGTGAATCAAAAATAGCAGTTGTATATGTCATATCACGTCATCATTGGGTTGGGTTTCGTGGGGTTCACCATTTTCTTTTAAGAAAAGAACAAAAATTGAACCTTAGGGTTGGTATCGTGAGTGATGGAATTAGAATATTTAAATATTTGGATATTTAAAAATATTGTGATATTGGCTATATACCCTGATTTGTTTTGGCATGTTTTTGCTCCAAGTGCTAAATGCACCTTATTGTTATTAAGTTTTTGTAAATTGGGTGAGTATGGGCTAAAAAATAGGAAAGTAGTTTATGGAATGGGATACATGGCAACTACTAAAAGTAATTTGTTATGTGGATGGAGCAGGTAACCGTTGGAGTAAAAGGTGGAGATAAGTAGGGCAAGTGGTTATTAGAAATTCTATAAATATAAAGAGGAGGCATGGAGAAAAAGACACACATCTAACACATATCAAATGCCCCTAGCTTGTTCTATGAATCCTTATCTTGTAGTTACATATCTTTCCATTTCCATGTCCACATCTATTAGTTCATCCTCACTTCATTTTCATTTGCTAGATTAGAGTCAATTTTTGTTCTCATTAGGCATAACCTTAGTCGTAATCTTTGTTTCAATTCGTACTTCATTCAGTATAAAGATATTTCAAGTTTAGTCTCAATTTATGTTCATTCCTCCTGTAGTTTTCATCCATTTTAATTGAAAAGAAACTTGAAAATTGTTGAAGTCCTCTTCATTGATGCAAAAAATTGAACTAATAGCGTTTGCTTTGAGCTACGCACAATTTGTCCTGATTTAGGGTCTGGTTGGTGCAATTCCAAATACAACAGGACGCATTTGTTCTGGCATGCCTGCACTACGTTATTAAAGTCTTGAACATAATTCAGCGCAAACATTAACAGCGTCTTGGAGTCGGGGATCCCAAGGGTGTTGGGGGTATGTAGTCTAGCAGTTTTGCGGTGTGAGAGGTCTAGAGGTCTCGTGGTCCTAAGAGTCTCGGGGGTTTTGGGATTGGGGTGCATGGGTTCCCAAGGGTCTCGAGGTCTAGGGTTCAAGGGTCCTGTGGTCCTAGGGGTCTAGTGGTGTAGGTGTCTTGGGGTCTTAGGTTCTAGGATCCCGAGGATCCCGAGTTCTTGGGGTTAGGGGCTCAGGGGGTCTCAGGTTCCGAAAGTTCGAGGGTCCCGTGTCCTAGCGGTCTTAGGGTCCTTGGTCTGGGGGTCCAGCGGTCCCAGGGTTCAGTATCTAAGACCCCGGGGATCTTGAGGTTCCGGCGGTCCCAGGGTCCTAGGGTATGAGGTCCGAGGGGTCTAGGGATTCGGGGGTTTGGGTTCCTGGGTTTTGGGAGTCTAGGGTTTCAGCTCTTGAGGGTTTTGGGGTTCAAGGGTTCGGGGATCCTACAATTCGAAAGTCCACGTCCCCTAGGGTCCTAAGAGTTTGAGGGCCATGGGCTCCCAGGGGTTATGAGGTTTGAGGCTTCGGGGGACTGGGGAGTCTAGGGATCTTGCAGCGCCTAAAAAGAGCAGAATAGTGCTGCACCCTATTTGGGGATTTTTTTTCGAACATATTTTTATGATCAAATCCGTTTATTATGTAGTACTTGTCGAGTTTGTTACACTTAAAAAAATATAGATTCATCTAATACTTGTAGCTAAATGATTGAATAAGATCTACTAATGTTGTTTTATAAATAAATAAATAAATATTATAATTTTTTTTAAAAAAATATCTAAACAAATGTTACTAAATCACATAGTTATAGGTATCGGATTGATCTGAATTTTTATAAAAATAACAAACTTAACGAGTTCTACATAGTAAACGGATTCGTTCATAAAATTTTATTCGAAAAAAAACCCCCAAATAGGGCACAGCACCGTGTTGCCCTTTTTAGGCGCAGCACGGTCCTGGCTCCCGGGGTCTGGGGGGATGGGTGTCCTCGAGTCTGAAATTTCAGGGTCACAGGAGTTCAAGGGTCTTAAGGGTTAGGCGGTTCAGGGGTCACAGGGTTTGAGGGTCTAAGGGTCCTGTGGTCTAGGGATCCTAGGGTGTAGAAGTCCAGAGTCCCGAGGACATGGGGGTCCGAGGGTCCTAGGATCCCAAGGGTCTAGGAGTTTAGAGATCCGAGACTCCCTAAGATGTGGGGGTTTGGGCGTCTAGGGGTCCTAGGGTCCAGAAGTCCAAGGTCCTAAGGGTCTAGGGGGTTTAGGGGACAAGGGTCTTGGAGATCTGGGGGTCTAGGGTGCCGAGGGTCCCAAAGGCTCGGGTGTTCTAGGGTCCAGGGGATCAAGGGGTCCAGGTGTCCGAGGGTCTCGGGGTTCGGGGGTTTGGGGGTTCCGGGGGTTTGGGGGTTCTTTAATTATTAAATTTTAGAAATTATGAGTTATAAAATGTTAATGATTTTCTATAGAAGTCAAACAATATATAAATATTTTATATCACAACCAAATACAAAAAAATAAGTAATTTTCCAAAAAATATTTTCTATGAAAAACATTTTCTATTAGAAAATGTTTTCAACCCAAACGAATGGGGATTAAGTAGCAATTTGCTTCTATTGAGTGTTTAGATATTCAGTTGCACTTTTTCACACATTTCATGGTCTATATTTGTAGGGAACTGAATCTCAAGAAACTAAAATGGTGCAAACGAATCGAATCAAACGCGACATGGTACAAGATCTACAACATACAAAAGAAACTGTACAACACCAAACTGTTCGGATGGACAGGGAAACCATCCGAATGAAATCCGTACAGGAAGAACAATATGAAACCCCAAACTTCGAAACAGAAATTTGGTACACCCATATTGCGGAATAGGGATTATAACTACTCGATCCCACTGATTTGATAGCATTTCTATTCTTAAACTTGAATCCAAAGATCAGCACGATTGTAATCCAATAATCTTTTCTCTGTTCAGATATTCTTCTGTGTTCCCAAACGCCAAAAACACGAACTAAGTGTGGGCTTAGATCCTTTGTGCTCCCAATCTTGTTCGGCTACCGCTTTTTTTTTTTCTAGTTCCCACAAATACATAAAAAACCTAAAAGACTGAATGAATGAATCACCTGGTAGCCAGGGTTATAACTCTTAGAGTTGATATACTGAAAATTATGTTTTCAGTATTTAATTTTATTTTAATAAAATTAATTTTCTATTTTATAAGAATCTTTATGAGCAATGTATGTGTATCATTTTTTGAATGTTATGCATGGATGTCTAAAGGGTTACACACAGAAGATAAGATTTTAAGTTTTTGTAGAATATAAGTTTTTATGTTCACAGTTTAGATAAAAATAGACATACCATCGGTACAACTGTGGTACAGAGTTTTAGTAAACCTGTCTTGGTAACGTGGAATAGATAATAGCGTCGTCTATTGTTTCGACTTTCTATGCCAGTATGTTTTGTGTGCATTGAACGGGACATTTGGGATAATTAATTTTATACTAACTATATAAATTAATTCACACCTAACGGTTATTATGAATAGTGTTTATTCTCTTAATTCTAAAATAATTATTGATTTGCATATATTTAATATTCGTTGTTTTGATTCATTAGAGGGTGTGATCTTA
>JAULJZ010114666.1:0-11419 GCA_032270985.1 Heliamphora pulchella
TTATCCTGGGAGAGTGACGCCGGTGGAAAACCTACAACACCCTCGGTAGGCGATGAATCATTCTTAAGGAAACTGCGATTGCAGGACTTGGTTTGCAAATTCTATTCCTGTTATTTTTGTTATTTCATTTTCCTGTAATTTTAGATTATTGTAATTGTTAAAAATTAATAAAAATGTATTTTCTGGATCACCGAACATGTGTATATTTTTGGCGTTGGATTGTCTCCCAACAAAAACTTTGAAAGCACTTCTCCACTTGAGTCAACCAACTTTAATTCTATAGATTATATCATCTGCAACCTCTTCATCTTTGTTAACAATCGAAATAGATAACTAAAATATTTACTCTTAGGTATCTTTTAGTTTTGAATCTTTAATTGTTCACCATTAATACTCTTATTACTGCTAAAATTATATTTCATGTATTTAGTTTTGTTCCTACTTACTTGAAATCCTTTTGATTTTAAAACTTTCCTTCACATTTCTAGCATAGTGTTAAGCCCACTCCTAATCTCTTTCACTAGGACAATATCGTCAGCAAACACATATACCATGGGATCTCATCTTCGATATGTTTAATCAATTCATCTATAACTAAGTAAAGAGATAAGGATTCAAAACTGATCCTTGGTGTAATCCTACTGTAATTGAAAATTCACTTATTTCTCCTACAGTTGATCTAATTATCATGATGGTTTTATTATACATGTCTCTTATCACATTAATATAACCATTTTCATTCTCTTTCTCTTCAATGACCACCATATGATATTTCTAAACACTCTATACAGGTTTTTTCTGAGTTCATAAAAATCATATGAATATTTGTCTTGTTTTCTTTATACATCTCTATTAATCTCCTTAGTAAGTGGATTGCTTTCATGGTTGATCTACCAGGTATAAAATCAAATTAATTCTGTGACACTGTTATTATTAGCTTTAGACGATGTTCAACTTATAACTTCATTGTATGACTCATTAATTTAATGCCTCTATAGTTGTTATAATTTTGAATATTTTTTTTATTTTTATATATAGGTACTAGAATACTATTTCTCCAATCTTCGGGAATTTTTTTAGTCATTATGATTTTATTAAATAACTTTGTTAACCAAGACACTCTCACTTCGCCTAGACATTTTCACACCGCCACAAGAATACCACCTAGTCCTGAAGTTTTTCCTGATTTTATTCTGTTCATTGCAGTTTTCATTTCAAATTTTCTTATTCTGCGATATAAAACTTATATTTTTTAGTTTTATCCGAGTTATCAAATTTCTCTCATTCAAATCTTTTCATATTTTTTTCATTTAATAAAATTTAAAATAGGTTTTTCTCCTTCCTTAATCTCATTATTCTTCACTAACACCCTTGAATCATCGCTTTTTATACATTTAACTTGAGTAAGATCTCTTGTTTTTCTTTTTATTCACTTAGCAAGTTTATAGATATTATTTTCTTCATCTTTACTATCTAATTTAGCATAAAGATTATCATAAACTTTTAATTTTTCATTTATAACGATTCTCTTAATGTACTTACAAGTTTGTTTATAGCTCATAAAATTATTCTCATTTTTATCATTTTGTCATCTTTTAAAACATTCATTTTTTTTTACTATAGTTTGGACCTCATCATTCCACCACAAAGTTTCTTTAGCTACAGGGCATTTTTCTTTCAACTATCCAAGAACTTCTTTCGATATAATTTTAATATATTATGCCATTGTACTCTAAAGATATAGTATTTGTATTTTCTTTTAAATTTTACCTTACTTCTTTACACATTTTGTCCTTAAAATTTTTTCAAATTTTCAACTTTAAGATTCTACCATCTAATTCTTAGAATTTTAATATTTTTTCTTACTTTATGTTGCCCCTTAATGTGAATATCTAGTTCTAAAAGTTTATATTGTGATGTTAAGCTCTATCCAAGAATGACCTTACAATCTCTACATATTAGGCGGTCTTTGTTTTTAGTTATGAAATAATCTATTTGACTTTTAGGAGATCCATTTTTAAAGGTTATTAAGTGTTCTTCTCTCTTTTTAAATAAAATGTTGGGTAATATAAGTTTGAAAGCTACTAAAAAATCTAGTATCCCCTCTCCGGCTTTATTTTGATCACTAAAATCAAATCTCCTATGAATCTTCTTATATTATTGTCTCTTATTTTCATATGCTTATTGAAATATTAATCTATAATTATTTTATTTGTTACTAGTAATTTTTGAACAATTTTATTTATTTAATTTCAAAATTATCTTTTAATATGGTCATTCAACTTTATCAGAGGTACATAGGGACAAATGACCCCACCAAGTTCTATGTAGAGGTGCCCTTAGTTTTCTTTCCATTTTGTATGGATAAACTCAACAATTGTTTTTCTTCCGTTTTGTTTTGTTAGCATATATAAGAGAAAAGGAAAAACAAAACATTTTACATAATTTGTCTAAACTAACTCTATTTTAAAATAATAGTACTTGGTGCATTTACTTTTAAAAAGTTAATATTTACATTATAAAACATGAGCATTTAAGAGAATTATTTTCTGTTTAAATATATACACTTCACTTTTAGAGAAATTCAAAAAGATAATTATACGAAATAATAGCCAAATCTCTCCTTATTCAGCAAGTCTAAAAAAGTAAACAATTCAAATATACGGAACTTAAATTGATCCGATGTTGATATGGGATAACCATGTAACTAAATTAAATTTGTCTAAAGTTTTGAAAATGAAATATAACTAAGCAAATGTGATCCAATTAACCGCAAACTAATATTCAATTAATATTACTTTTTAGATAAATAATAAACTCAATTAGCATTACATAATTGGCCCTATTTCTGCTAAATGTAACCCAGTTTGCTTATTTTTATCTTTTAAAAATTTGTTTTTATTTTTTTGACTAATATTTTTTTATTTTTCTGAATTCTCTTGAAGAGATAAATTTAAAAAGTAAAAAAAAATTTAATCAAAAGATCAAAAAGAACATTGAAGACGAAAATAAGCAACACAAAATTTAACTTATTGGCTTATTTTAGCTTATTTTTGTCTTTTCTAAATTTTTTTATATTTTTATTAAAAAATTTTATTTTTTGATTTGTTTCGATAAAAATAATTTAAAAATATAATAATTTGACTAAATAATAAAAAAAATTAAAAACAAAAATATACAGCAGCATTAAATAAACAAATAAACAATTATTTAAAACAAGACAGTAAAATGTCCGATCACAAAAATATATGTAAAAACCGAACGGCAGCAGCAACCCCATTCCGTAGGGTACGTGCGTACGGTAGGGGAGGGGAAAGGAACAGTACTGATGATACCAAGAGTCAACAGTAAGTCAACAGCGATACATGATGGGGAAATGGGATGGAATCACGGAAAACCCTCTCAATTCTCCTCTACCCCTCTCTTCTCTTATCCAAGTATCCAACTCTCGAGTGGAACAAAAGTACTCCTTTCCAAGAGATTTTTTTTTTTTTTTTGGTATTTTAAAAATGAAAACACGAACTAAAAGAAAGAAAACAAACAACATGGGCTATTTTCTAAGGATTGCCGTTCCTACATCATCCTTCCAGAATATGTGACCAATTAACTCTAGTGGAGAGTTCCATAACACAAATCTTCATTTTATTCATTTCAAAGAGAATCTTAACCCTCCCCTCCCCTCCCCTCTATTATCAAAGGAAAAACATAACAAATAACTTACTAATAGTACCTCTTTTGTGGAGATGGTATACCAGCCCCACAGCAGGAGGCACGAGATACTTTATGCACAATTTGATTAGAATCATTTATAATTTTAAACTCATTGAGTAAATAATTTATACAAAAAATGAAATAAATCAAGCATTGATAGGTATATAATTCGGGTATGTGATTTTATAGTTTATGCTCGAAATTTTGTAAATCTGTAATCTTTTTTAAACAAACATATTCCGATCATATAAATAACTATGTCTGATTAACCTAATTTTTTTATTTTTTGCATGAATTGCTTACTCGACGATTCAAGAAAATAAATGATTTAAATCAATTATTGGATTCTTAATAAACCTCATTTATGCTTAAAGCACCTCACACCATTAGTAGCTCGTAGAAGATACGCCAAATGCTTCTTTTGAATAGCAAATGAAGTTTAAAAATTATAAAATATAGCCGCCTTACTAATTAAAAAAGTTGAGTCTTTCAATTATATAACAAAAAAAAAATACAAATCATCGCCTATTAGATAGTAGGTAATAAGTAAAAACGTATAAATATTTGTACAAAAATTATTAATATTTATAAAAGTAATAAGCTCCGATCTTTAAAAGAAAATTGCTATTGAATTTTTTTTTCCTTATTACCTTCTTGCCATTGTCCAATAGGCAATAATAATTACAATAATCATTATAACAATCACATAAAGAATACAACATTACTTACAAAAGGGATACGAGATGACCAAAATAACCACTCTTGGTTTCATTTGGCTTCGGCTTAAAGACAAATTTTTAATATTTTTACTTAAAATTATAAAAAAAAAAATCAATTGTCAAATCACAACAATTTTGTCCACATATGACTTAAAAGCAATTTTTTAACCAGATGAGTTTTTCATTTATTTAACTTCAAATAAAAAAATTAAAAAAAAAATCTAACTTTAAGCAAAATTCCCAAACAAAGCCAACGAACCTTACCTCCAGTGAGCCGGGAAACCGATGCAACCATCACCATTTCAAGAACACTGTTCTGCATAGATACTGTATGCATAAACCCAAAGTAAAAAATTGCAGGTCCAACACAAATTAATTCGGCCCACAATCGTCACCACAAAACAAAACAACAATGCTATGCAAACTAAAAAGTGTACTATATTTGTAGGTCCGATCAAGATACCATTATCCGTGTTAATGTTTAGTGCATTTTTTAGCAATATTTAGCGTACTTTTTTAGCAGCAATATTCTAAACACCTCATGTTATATTTCGTGTTTTACTCTATTAGGTACAAATTTACTGGGCTCAACAAGCGTACATTTTTTTTATTGTACATAGTTTTTTTCTTGTAAAGAATACTGTAGCATATCGATTATTTGACAATAAATATTCAATTCACTTAGCTAGTTCGCACATCATAACCTCATCAATCGGATCAAAATTACACACAGCAGCGAAGAAAACATTCCATTAATCCAATAACCAGTGAACAAGGTTAAACTAGGAGAAGTCCGCCTTACACAAACTTCCATCAGTGATTGCATTTAATTGCAGTTTTATCCCTAAATGTGTTTATATAAACGGCTAAGTTGTTTCATTTTAAAACTAAGTACTTTGTCAACTCGTGGGAGCCAGTGAAGTTAATTATCTACTTTGTCAGATATGATATAAGTGCAGGAATAATTATTTGGTAGTATCCAAATAATATGCAGTATTCTACCTCAATAATATAATAATAATTAAAAAAAAAACATGTTCTAAAAATATTACGTAAATAATGACGGCGTCATGAGTACTTGATATTTTTTTTTGTGCCTTACTCATATGTATATAAAGTTTATTATCCTACGCAGGATCTTAAGAAGATCTAACTCATTATAAAAAAATTAAAAAAAATATATAAGTATATAAATTTCAATCACAAATTAGTATTTTTTTTTACCAGTAAGTTGTATTATTTAAACAACATATTCTTAGCGCTAAGAAGTAGTGCCTTTAATTTATTTTGTGGTTTAAATATGTGCATATATATATATATATATATATATAAAAGCATGAGCAAATGGGAGACGCATGCAGATTAAAAGAGTGAGTAGGAGTAGCCAAATGAGATGGAGAGAAAACAAATGGGTTTTTTTATTCACACCACAGTCGCCCAAAAACAATCAACTTACAAACAAGAGAAGAACCCATTATTTTTCACGCTGAAAAATCAAAGCAATGCCTAGGATGAATACCCATAAAAATTCAAGACAGAGATCTTACAGAGAAGAACCGAACCGGAGCCTTTTCCGGCAGCCAGGCAGCCTCTTTGAGAGCAATCGACCAAGCTTGGACGGTGAAAACAGAAAAAAGAGATCTAGCAATAAACAATATGCCACAGTAGCTAGCAAACCTCGCGCAGGAAACTATAAGTTCTCTGCCCATTAATCCAAAATCCAGAAGCGCAGCCGGTACAATAAGGAGCTCATCTGAGCAAAACAGAGAGAGCTTGAACTTGGAGTAAATTAAGGCAGCACTATCACTTCCAAAAACCTATCTTAATTCCTGCATCTTAATTATTGCAATTACCAAGCTTGAGAACCAAATTACAGAGAAACAAGGCGTCTCTGCAGCAATCAAGTTGGATACTTATCCAATTCTTCAAACCCAATTCACCATCATCATTTTCAATATATATGCCACAAGCTCAAATTCAGAAGAAACCACCGCAGAAGCAGGCAGCAAATGTCCATTGCAAACTTTTTAATTCATAGCCCACAAGCCGAGTTTTGTCAACCAACCCAACACCTTAATAAATTGTCCCCAAAATCAACATGAATTTACGGCAAATTTCTCCAAACTCCTTCCAAAATCGGCCATTATTTCATCATTCTTCTCTCGCCCTCTCCTCCAACAAGACCCAAAACATAACAATTGAATTCGAAAACCTCCCAGCGAGGGAATGCAACGAAACAAAGTGGTAAAAGCCTAATCTCTAAAAGGTCATAAAAATGCACAAACCCTAAGTCTTCCCCCAAAGCACTCGCTAAAAGCTAAAGCCCTAACCCTAGATTACTAACAATATCTGGTCTTCACACACACAAGATAAGCGACAACATACATATATATATATTGGGTGCAATCCGATTCAATCCGCGTTTAGCGCGGATCATCTTCTCTCCGCCCCGACGACGCTGCTGGTGCACCGGACAAAGAAGCGAGCAAATTCAGATGTCCCTGCGCTATCGGCAGGTAATTCCCAACCCTAGCAGCCGAAGCCTCGCCCATAGGTTGCTGATGAAAAAATCTTCCCGAAAACGAGGGCTGCGACGCCATGGCGGGGGTCGGCACGGCCATCTCCGGAGGCGCCGCGGCGAAGCTCCATACCTGGCCAAAGTCAGGTCGAGCTGGTAGGGCCCAGAAGCCGCCGGCCGCGGCGGGGCCCACCACGACGTCGTCCTTGGCTCCGCCGTCAACGCTGTCGTCGTCGGAGCGGAGTCGCTTGCCGAGTATAAAAGGCGTCGGGGCCATCAGCGGCTGGGATGGCTTGTGATCGAGGGCGGCGGAGATGGAGGAATTGGAAGAGTTGCGGAGGGAAACAGAGACGGTGGAGAAGCTGGCCGGGGTGGTCCCCGTTCCGGTGGCGGCGATGATTGAAGGCTCGGCCTGGCGAAGGAGCCACTCGATGGTCTGGCCATCCGATTTGTGTCCCAGCTCGCGGGTGAGCTGGAAGACCCTGGCGGCGCAAATGATCGGCATGCGGATTCGCCGTCCTCGTCCGTCGACCTTGCTGTGTCGGTCCTTCGCCGGCGGCTTCTTTACAGCCAGGACGCCGTTTCCCGGCTGCTGTCGCTGCTGCTCGATTATTGCTCCGTTAGTAACGCCGTTAGCTGCTCCATCTGAAGTTGACATTGGTCTTCACGAGCTATGCTTTTTTACGAGAGAGAGAGAGAGAGAGAGAGAGAGAGAGAGACAACGTACATAGCTTTTTTTTTTTTTTTTCATATATGATTTTTTTTTATAATAATATGCTATGATAATTTTTAAAATTTTTATTTGGAGAAATTTTGAAAAATTAATCAAAAAAATAAAAAGTTATTTTAAGAATTTTATAAGATTCTTTTAGTAAAGTTTTTAAAAATTTAACTAAAATGATTATAATTTTAAATTTGTTTTATTATGATAAATTTTAAAACTAAAAAAATAAATAAATAAAAAAATTCGAAACCAAGCAGTGGCTAAGTGGTAAAGGAGAAGGGAGGGTGGGAAACAGAGGTCTAATGATTGAGCGGCAGGAGCTGGTGGAGAGAGGAAGAGGGCACATGGGTGGTGGGCTCCGCTTCGATTACTCTCAACTCTCTCTAAATACTCGGCACCACAGCTCACGCCCGTCTCTTTCCTTTACTTTACTCTCTCTCTCTCTCTTCCCCTCTTCTCTTCTCTGTCATAAATTATATTTTCTAAAATTACTCTACCGCACACACTATTTCAATAACTTTGAAAATTATACTCACGTTTCCTATTAATTTCTCCAATTTATCAAGATATCATCACATCACAATTTATTCTATACGTGAATTCACAAAAAAAAAAGGGCTTTTGCTTTTTTCATTTCCATGATGACATAATATTGGAGCCTATGTTATTTTTTTAAAATCCAAAGCATTAAAGACAAACAAAATTCACCATTTTTAGGCTCTTTAAGTGTTTCTTGTTTTATCTAATTATTATTTTTTATAATTTTTTATTTTCTTAGTCACTCATCTAAAAAATTCTTATAATTTCTCATCTAAAACTGGTAAAGAGTTTATGAATATTTTTTTTCAAAAAATCATCTAAAATTTCATTCGAAACCTACTCAAGCTTATGTTTTTATTTTCAAGTTATATGACAAAAAAGTTAGTTTAGTTAAAAGATAGTTGAAGTTGTCAATACAAGACAAAAAGTATCTTTTAAATAATTATCTACTTAGGGCTTTAAGTAAAATGAAAAAAAAAAACTAATAATTGACTTTGAGCAACCAAGCAAAATGAGATATCTAGAGGTACTTATTATTAATTCTTTTTTAACAACAATTTTTAATATATTTTTTTTATTAAAAGTTATATGGATTGAATTACCTAGCAAAGCTTTTGTTTAGGTCTTTTGGTTGTTTGGTTGTCTGGTTGTCTATTTCGGCCTCAATTAATAATTAGTTTAAAAAGTTAGTTTATTTGTTTTTTCTTTGTATTTAAGTAAAAAGTTAAATTAGGTTCAAAATAAATTGTTTGGTAACTTAATTTTTAAGTTAATTCTTTTTAAGTTGGTTGTTTAGATTATTCAAAAGTTAATTTTTTTACTTTTTGTTCAAAGTGAACAATTCTACATTTCTATATTTGATATTAATAATTATATGTCTTGTTGTGGTAGTAAATATGTTATGAATGAGGAGTATTATTGTATTTTAAAAGTAGTGAGAGTTTGAATAAAATATTCTGAAAATTTGTATTTTGATTTAACTTTTTAATTTTTTATATTTTTCTAAACGGGTAACTTTGACTTTTTAGTATTCTTAGCTAAAATGCTAAAAAATAAAAATTGCCAATCCAAACCTTAATTTTGATATAACACGTTGGTTGATAGAAAATTTAATTTTTAATTTTTTTCATGTTGTATAGTACTACACCTTTTACATGATGTATCTTGTGAAAAAATAAACAAAACAAAAAACAATTGTTAATATATGGTCTAGATGTTTGTAAAACAACTAAACATAAAAATAAATAAAAAAGATAAACAATTATTATATCTTGTTATTTTCGTTCATATCAACAAAACAGAACCTAAACCAATGATAAAGGAAAATTCACTTACAATAAAATTAAGAATTAAAAAACTAAGATTATAATTGATAATGATTTTCACACACACACATATATATATATATATATATATATATATATATATATATGGGTCCCACAACAATGTGTACCACATGCACAAATACAAAAGGATATGAGATATCTTTAGTTTTGTCATTAGTTTATGTCTTTGGCAGAATCAATAATTATTATAGTAAATGATCTACCAAATTAATTTATTTGATCATTAATATGTCTAATTTTGGTCAAATTAGTAACTCTTATTGACAAAAATCAATGGCCTCATTTGCTAACCCAACTTAAAACTGATATTTTTTATTTAACTTATGCCAAATAATTAATAACAAGTTCATTTTGTGTAATTTAAAGTGACTTAAAGATTAAAAACTTATTTAATTTTAAACAGCTTTAAGCCAAATAAACAGTAAGGCAATAAAGTATGACTTAAAGTGGATTATAATTATTAAAAATATTTTTTATTTTTATAAAATTTTGTATTCAATATGAATATTATTTGATAGATCTTGATGAATATGTTCTAGAAATATTTTTTTTAATAAAAAAACATGGATACTCAAAGTTATAATAGTTTTTAAAAATGTAATAAAGTATTTTAGTTATTAAAAAAAGTTATAAAAGACTAAAAGCCAATTAAGAAAAATATAATAAGCCAAAATTTTCAAATAATAAATCAACTTAAAAATAATAAATCAGCTTTAAGTCCCAGCCCAAAGAAGCCGAATATAACTTGATCGATCAAAAGTACAATATTTTAACAATGGTATATAATTATTGACGATGAATATCGGTCAGTCAATTCCAAGCGACCGAATGTAATTGTCTAGCCTTGCCAACTTTTTTCCTAAATTGATTGTCTAAAAAGATACCAAATATATGGGTTCCAACTCGATGCTCTCAACGAATGAGGATTATTCGATACAACACCAAGATATGTAAAAAAGAAGCCCTACTTATTGACTTCTAATTGAATATTGAGGCTAACTTATGCATTGGAGGGTAATCGGTAGGCATCCCACCGGTGTTAAGTTTTTATTATGAACCTTTTAGGTCGGATCGAATAGGGAGAAAGAGTCAGTCAATAAGTTGAGTAGAACACTCATGGTTGGCATTCACTCAGGTCCATCATATAGAGGTTTCACTTTGGCGCTGTCTCTGGGAATTTTTACTCCTCTTGATGATGGAAACGAGAGCCATGACCTCGGAAAATAACCGACAATGCCTATAACCCCTGAAAGGGCAGCATATCCAGCGCGTCGACCAACAACTTGTTTGCTTTATGGGAGCCAGAATCTCCCTTAATGGACTCGTTAGTACGTGGGGGATCTCTCTCCACATGTTATCGGTGCTTGACAGCTAATCCTGTCGGTGCGCCTCGTATGGACTACGAAGCTCCTTAGGCCCACCCGCAGCATGTACAGACGCGGGGCTTTGCGCTGTCATGAGTATAAGAAAATAAAATTGCGCCTTCACCACTACTTGTGGGTTTTGGTGAGATGGTAAGCGCTTAATCTAACAATTGATATCAGAGCGAGGTTACAAATTTAAGTCTTCCCAAGGTAGTTTCTGGGAGGGATTGTTGGCTTTATGGGGGCCAAAATCTTCCTTGTTAGATCTAGGCAACCCAAGAGGGGGGGGGGGTGGGGGTGGGGTGAATTGGGTCTTTAAAAAAGGCAATAGTAATTTTAAAACTTTTTTAGAAATCTTTTAATATTGCAATAAAGTAAGATATGCAAATATATAACCAATGCAAATATTAAAAGATGAGAGATAGAGAAATAGAACCAGACACCAGGGATTTATAGTGGTTCGGCTTTATCCTAGCCTACATCCACTCCTCAAGATC
>JAULJZ010114677.1:0-11419 GCA_032270985.1 Heliamphora pulchella
TAGTCGATTGAAGTGGGTGACTCAGTCGACTGAACTGTGTCGGTGGGGAATTCTTGAATTCCAGTAGCCTTTTTAGTCGACTGAAGAGGGTGGTTCAGTCGATTGACTTTCTGTTTTGGGCGGGGCCTATAAATATCAACCTTATGTTAGATATTTTGAGATCTTGTATCTTCTAGACCAAGTTTCTTTCTTTTACACAAAAAACCTCCACATTCTCTCAAGTTTTTATGTGGGGATAGGGCTTAGTTTTTGGCGATCGGATAGCGGATTCTTAGCATCCGTGATGGGGGCTTCGCGTTCATCCGGACGTAATCTTGTTTCGACGAAATTCATTTTTCACCGAACTATCTTGTCTTTAAAGGATGCTACATGCGATTATATGCTTTTCCACCTTTTGAAAATGCTATAAATGTCGAATTTTGTGTTTAAACCATGTTTGTTTAGGCAAAAAGCATGTTTTGTATATCTTTTGGTTTATTACATGTTGGTGGACGTGTGGATGTCCGCGGTTTTCAAAAAAAGTGGTTTGAAAACAAATGAATTTATGTAAAGTTATGAAAACCTAATTTTTGGGAGGTTTGGGGCTAACCCTTGAGGTTGAGTCGCGGTTTTGGATGCTTCTGTTGAAACTATGAAATCTTTGAAAAATGTTGGTTATTTTTCCTTGATTAGGAACGACGTGGTGGAGGGCCGTTGGATGTTTTGTACATAATTAATACATGATTTTAAATGTTTTCGTAGTCGAGCTACGTGTTGATTTTTTTTTTTATTCGATAGATGTGCCGTGATAGTGCGTGTGTATTTGGGCCGCCATTGCACCTCGTTGAAAGTCTAAAAATTTTGCGCAAGTAGGTACTTCGCTCCTTCGAGTTAATCCCCATAAATGAAGTGGTTGTCCCAGTGGGAGGCATGCGTTGTCGTGACTCTGTATAGAATTTGCCATTACCTAGCGGGTCTTTATATAGCTTGGGTCTAAGGTAATGGGCAAGAGCCTATAGTGGTTACCTTTGTCCCGGGTGTTACAGAGTCGGTACATAGGGATATTTGTCGGTTGTGCGAACCGAGTCGAAAATAACGTTTTGTTACTATTTTTCTTTAACTGTTGGACGTTATTTGCATTGTATGAAATGCGTGGTTTTAAAGATGGAAATCATTTTGAGGCTCGTGTAGTCGAGTCGATTCTATGCTATGTGATTGCATATCATGCTTTATTTCATTATAGTCTGTTTCTATTGGGTTTCGATTTACGTTGTAGGACTTGTGAAAACCTTTTTCAAGTGACTGTGATCACGAGAGATTATCTTGTGGAGCCGAGGAGGCAGAAGATTTTTCATAGTTTTCTATTTTGTTATGGGATCATGTACTGTTACATGTATTGTCTGTTCTTGGAACAATGTTTTGTAAACCTTGAGGCGATATATTATGTATGTATGGAATGTATGTTTGTTTGAGAAGAACCCTCGGTTTTGGGGCATGACACGGTTGAACCTTGTCAGTCATCTCGGATTTCACGTCCTCTGGATAGGTATGGATTCTCTCATTCTGCCTTTCATGCCACTCTTGATACTCTACTATTGTACCTAAGTCTTACTCTCAGGCTTATACTCAAGCATGTTGGCAGCAAGCTATGCAAGAAGAGCTTTTGGCTCTTCAGGACAATCACACCTGGAATATTGTTCCCTGTCCTGATGGCGTCAAACTTCTTGGCTGCAAATGGGTTTATTCCATAAAGCTACGGCTTGATGGCTTTATCGAAAGATATATAGCCCGTCTGGTGGCTCTTGGGAATCGATAGGAGTATAGGCTTGATTATGAGGAGATGTTTGCACCCGTGGCCATGATAACTACTGTTTGCACTGCTATGGCTTTTGCTGCCTTGAAAAGATGGTCACTTCGACAGATGGATGTGAAGAACGTATTTCTATGTGGAGACCTCAAAAAAGAAATATACATGACTCCTTCACCTGGCATGTTCACTCACTGCTCTTCTGAGGTTTTTTATTTTAAACGCTCTCTATATGGATTGAAGTAGGCACCACGTGCCTAGTTTGAGAAGTTTTGTTTTACTCTTCTTGACTTTAATTTTATTCAGAGTCAGTTTGACTTTTCTTTCTTTTTCCGAACGACTGCTACTGGGCTTGTTGTACTTCTTGCATGTGTGGATGATATTGTTATTATAGGGTCTGATCCTTAGATGATTAAGCATCTCAACACTACATTTCATATGAAAGATCTTAGTTCTCTGCAGTATTTTTTTGGTCTTGAGGTACACCGTTGTTCAACTGGCACACTTCTGCATCAGTACAAGTATACTCAAGAGATTCTCACCTTAGCTGGTCTTCAGTTCAGCAATTCGGACCACTCGGTCCTTACTCCTATAGAGGTTAACCTGAAGTTACAGCAAGAGGATGGAGCGCTATTATCTGATCCTTCGTCGTATAGGCAGCTGGTAGGGAGTTTGAATTATTTGACAATTACTCGGCCTGATATTTCTTATGCTGTACAACAGGTTAGTCAGTTTATGCAGGCTCCTCGCCATTCTCACTTGGCCGATGTACGACGTATTCTTCGTTATTTCAAGGGTACTTCTAGTCGTGGGTTATTTTTTCCTATTGGGACTTCTTTACAGTTGATGGGTTTTAGTGATGTAGATTGGGTTGGTTGTCCTAATACTCGTCGTTCAGTTACTGGTTAGTGCATGTTTCTTGGTGATGCTCTCTTGGAAGAGTAAGAAGCAGGATCGAGCCTCTAAATCCTCAACTGAGTCTGAATATCGTGTTGCCAAATTGCTGATAACACCAGTGCTATTCAAATTGCTGCCAATCCAGCCTTTCATGTGCGCACAAAGTACATTGAAGTAGATTGTCATTCTATTCGTAAAGCACTTGACCAATATGTGATTAGTCTCCCTTAACATTTTCACTGAGTTTCAGGCGGTTAATGTGTTTACCAAAGCTCTATCTCGTCACCGACATCAATTCATTGTTGACAAATTGATACTTCGTGATCTACCAGCATTAATAGGGGGGATGTCAGTTGTAATATCTTGGTGTAATATTATTATTGATTTAGGGAGATTGATTGTATTGTAATTATGGTACAAAATGATTGTAGGCTGATTTAGAGAGATTAATGAAGATTGATTGATAGGAGTGATTGTAGGCTGATTTAAAAAGATTGATTACATTGTAATTATGGTACAAAGTGATTATAGGCTGATTTACGGAAATTGATGGAGATTGATTGATAAGGGTGATTGTAGGCTGAAATTATGGTAATACTTTTCTATTTAATGAGAACAGATCCTCTATTGAGAGGCATTCACACCATTTGACAGTTGAGATGCCTAGCAGTTATTCAGAGTTGTTTGAGAAACTTTAAGCTAAGGTGGACATTGTTGAGTTTGTTTTGGATTTCCGTAGAATCAGTGGGCAACACTAGTAAGCAATAATAGAGCGCTTGAGCGCCAATATTCTAGAAACGAGCGCTAACAGGACGCTAGATCACCAATGACCTTCCAAGTTTTCCAGCATATGGCGCTAGCATGCACTCATGGAGCGCTCGAGCTCGACAGCGCCAGAAAGTTGTAAACCTTAAGTTATTTATATTGTTTTTAGGCTTTCACCAAAACAAAGATCAATTTAAAGAAGAGAAAAAAGAGAGAAGCTCGTTTAGAGTTGAGAGAGACTTTAGTGAGGCTTTGTAATCTTTATTGATTATAGTACATTAATTTCTCCTTATCCCTTGAATGTAGGCACATCACTATACCACGTGTATTGTTGTGTTCTTTGCGTTTGTTTGTATTCTCTATTGTTTTGGGTGGATTGAAGCCAGGCGTGTCTGCTGCACAGTCTTTCCCAAATTGAATTGGACACAACACCTAGTCAAAAAGGAAATCTTAATGGTCAAGGATGTTCCTACTTATCCTTTAGCAAAAGTCACTGACCTACTAACTGTCACCCATGTGTGAAACAAAAAAGAGGCACTAAAGAAGCTACCTAGGACCTTACCTCTTGAAAGCCATGTTCAATTGAACTGTCAAGTAGATGGCTCCTTAGCCAATGACTACATTTATAATAGGTCCAGTCTATGCCTTGCTTCTCCATCTCTTGATCCTGCCCCTATGTTACTTGGCATTGATCATTCTTTAACCCACTTCCATCCGTTTGTCTTCCCATTTGTCCAATTATTTTTACTTTTTTTACTCATATTGGATATTCGTGCAAGTTTACTTGAATATTCATTAAATTTTAGTACTAATGTCAACTTTCTTGTAGAGAATGTGATTCCTTCTTGTGGCACGTTTTAGCCTTTTATCTCACGCAGTGGTGTTCCAACTTGTCTTGAAACAAGTGTGATTTTCCATTAGCCTCAAAATTGTTTTTTACAGAATGTCCTTCACGAAGGATTGTTTATTCATTAGAGGTTCCTCATGTTTTAGTGTCTTATCAGAGTTCTAACTCGGCAGTGTCGAGTTCGTCTTAGCAAGGGAGAAATGACGGGGAACAGGAAGGTCCACTCTACGAGTTATTTGTATTTGAATGTGGAGAATATTTGAATTGTGTAATCTTTATTTACTTTAGATTGTAGTTTATTAATATTCTAGGATATATAATGTTTAGGATTTGCTTTAGAAAGATTTGGTTTAGAGATCCTTTTTTTAGATGGGATGATATTATCTTTATTTTGTATTTATCTTTTATTATCCCAAGAGTCTACTAAAAGAATATTAAGCTTGAATTTTGTATCATGGAAGGGTTGAATAGTATTATTTTCTTTAGAATTAGTGTGGATGCCAATTTATCCATAAGTCAGGAATCCTAGGGTTCTTTTACGGGCATATTTCTAAAGACTTGTTCATTTTTGTCATGCATCAGTTGACATCCATGATCCCATGGTGGTTGGATATTCTATGCTGGCATATGAGTTCCTTGTCATGCAATGTCTCTTTTTGTCTTTCCCAAACTCTAGACCTCATATCCCCATGCTAGTATAGGATAACAACCTGTCAATTTTGTCTTGACAAATTGCTCTCTCTCTCTCTCTCTAAGCTTTACACCTCTAATTATGTTTTTAGTATGTATGCCTATGTGCGTAAAGGGCATTTAGATCAATCATTTCTAACTGTCTGCTTTGTTAGCCCATCCTCAGGTACTGGCTGTGGGTGTGTAAAGGGTGTTTAGGTCAATCATTTCTAACTTTCTGGTTTGTTAGCCCTTCCTCGGTCACTGAAAGGTGCAAATCTTAGTGTTGGCAACACTGTACTATACTTTTATATGTAATACTGTTTTTGCAAAGAAACCACTCTAAATTTGCAATGTGTCTAGGAAAAATATATTGTAGACTTGATTAACTGTTTTTTTGCCTATTCATTGTCATTGAAGATAACTGTTCGTATCAATTTGCCTTGGTTGATTGAATTAAATCTATTTTTTATTTCTTCTTGTTACCTAATTCTATAAAATTTTCTCATAGCATTCCCTCTCCACGCCCCAAAAAGAAAAATACAAAAAGAAAAAATGCAAAAAAAAAAAAAAAAACATGAAGAAGGGCAGAATACTAAAACCAAAGGTAATCACCTCCCTAAAATGTGCATGGTGAGGAAGCTCCTACTTGCCCTCCCCTTTCACGGGAAGGTCACTTCAGATAAATTTTGAACAACATAGGGAACGTTAATCAATATTCGTTGGGTATTTCTTCAATTAATCTCTACATGCCATGTGCTTTTAATTATGATATATTCATTGGCAGATGTAACTCAAAAACCAAACTTATTTTTCTATCCCGTATGGTGCCACCTCACAGTATAGTATAGCATGCGGACTGGGGCCCACTCTGTTGGGGGCTTTTAGGATCATATTTTGTTGCTCACCTTCCTGTGTCTGTGCTAGATCAAGTGCCCTTCTCCCTCGTCATAGTTATTCTTGTTTTGCTTTGCTATAGCTTGCAGCAAACTTGCATGTCTGATCTCATTCATTATGAAAAATTGGAATTTCAGCCGACTTTGTCTTGTTTTGCCTTGCTAGAGCTTGCAGCAAACTTGCATGTCTGATCTCATTCATTATGAAAAATTGGAATTTCAGCTGACTTTGCTTGCTGAACAGTAACCCCGTCAATGATTTTGCAGATTGCTCAGGGTCAGATTGATCAAATGAACAACATGAGGCAAAAACTGTCATTGCCACCTGTTCCACCTTCCCTAACCGCAACTAACCAACTGATGGAACCCAATCTAGCTTCAGCTCTGCCAACCAGTGCGCCCCCACATTCATTGGTCCATCACGTGGTTTCATTTCCAGCTCTGCAGTCTAATGAAGAAGACAACAAGAAGGCAGCAGCTGCTGCTGTTGCTGCTAAGCTAACTGCTTCTACATCCTCTGCCCAGATGCTTACCTCTGTTCTCTCATCTCTTGTTGCAGAGGAGGCTGCCTCCATGAGTGGTGGTCATAAATCTGCTGGATATACCACAAGTTTACCTATATTCTCTCCAGAAAAACGGCCTAAACTTGATAAACCATTGCCTGTTACAGATAATAATTCTGACATGGGTAATATGGGCTATTTTACCTCTCTCCAACAGCCACCAATGGCTACAATGCCATTTGTGCCCCCCACAAGTCTGCAACCCATTTCCCAAGCCAACCAGTTGAGAGCTCCATTTTCACCTCCACCACCACCACCACCACCACCACCACCACCTCCTGCAAATTCTCCAGCCAATCAATTTGTCCAATCTTCTGGTCTGATGATGGGGATTATGCCGTATGGATATGGTACTAATAGCCTGCCACCACCTCCTCCTTTGCCTTCACATATAGCGATGGGATTAGCAAGACCGGCTCCCCAACCACCACAGCAACCGCAACAACTTCAGTCCCAGCAGCAGCAGCCGCCTCAGCAACCCACAAATGGAGGATATTATCGACCACCGGGTATCAGTTTTTATGGGCAAAGTCATCAGCCGGCAGCACCTCCGGCACCACGGCAGTAACATTCCTTTGAGGGTAGAGGTTGCTCAGAGGCCATGCTGCTTTGTACATTAATAGGCATCTTTGATAGATAAATGGAATTCTTTTTGTGTTCTAAAATATGTACTTCCACCCGGGAAATACTCCCTGCAACCATTGCGAAGTATCATGGTACCAGCTTAATCACAACCTGTATGTAAATTACCTTTTTACAATTGCTTTTAGCATACTACTGAGTACTATGACCAACAAGGGCTCCAGAGGATATTTTTAACTTATTTCTGACTTTCCTTCAAACTCTAGGAGAGATTCTCAGTTGCTTTAATGAGCTCCATCTGTTATACTTTAAAATACCAGCAAACTAATTTAAATCTGCAATGCATGATGCAGTCATGGGTATGCTAAAGTTTTTGGGGTGGGTTGGATTGTTAAATGCTTTGTTTTGCATAATTTCATTAGAAGGTTATCGAAATTGTGGCAATTATATGTAACACTAGATTTTGTATTGGAAATTGTGTGTTGGTGGCTGTCTTGATGGTGTAATTTAACTTAGTATTTTGTAATTTACTATTTTAATCACCATTATTATTAAATTTAATTTTGTGATTGCTATTATTATTGTTACTTATTTATGTAGTTACTTGCTTATTCATGTAACTATTATTTTATTGTTATTACTGTTATTAGTATTATTTATTTATTATTATTATTCTATGATTTTTTAAAGATATTAATTAAATAATTCCTTGGGTTAGGAGATCGCTTTTGCATTCTAGGGTTTTCAGTTCTAGGTTTTGGTTCTAGGTCTAGTTTGTTAGGGTTTCAATTATGTGGCGATTTTAATCAAATTAATTATCTTACCGTCGCTAATAAGGTATCTAAAAGTTGGGTCATTACAATTTTCGACTAACACAATGACATTATGCGTTTTTGTGTATTTTCGTACAAAAAGGTAACAAACTCGAAAACGCGTTCATTTTCGTACACCATGATGATAATGTGCGTTTCTATTTATTTTCGTCTCAAAAGCAAACATTATTCAAACAACGTTCATTTTCATGCAAGGTGATGACATTATGTGTTTTCGTTCATTTTTGTACGAAAAAAAATTGTACTTCAAAAATTGTTTATTTTTGTCCACTGCAATGACATTATGCGTTTTTATGCATTTTCGTATGAAAAGGTAACAAACTTGAAAATGCATTCATTTTTGTACATCGCGATGATATTATGCATTTTCGTTCATTTTTGTCCCAAAAGCAAACTCCATAAAATGTTCATTTTTGTGCACCGCGATAACATTACGCTTTTTCGTTCATTTTCGTGCTGAAAAGCAAACATACACCAAGTATCGTCTATTTTCGTCCACCGTAATGACATTGTGCATTTATGTGCATTTTCGTACGAAAATGTAACAAGCTTGAGAACACATTTATTTTCGTGTACTGCGATGATATTGTGCGTTTTTGTTCATTTTCGTCCCAAAAGCAAGCACTCTCAAAAAAATGATTAGTTTCGTGCACTGCGATGACATTATGTGTTTTTGTTTATTTTTGTTCGAAAAAGCAAACATACACCAAAAATCGTTTATTTTTGTCCACCGCAATTACATTATGCATTTTTGTGCATTTTCGTACGAAAAGGTAACAAACTCGAAAACACTTTCATTTTTGAGCATCGTGATGATATTGTGCGTTTCGTTCATTTTTGTCCCAATAGCAAACACACTCTAAAAAACATTTATTTTCGTGCACGCAATGACATTACCCGTTTTTGTGCATTTTCGTACGAAAAGATAATTCAAAAACACGTTCATTTTTTGTGCAGCGCAATGATATTATGCATATTTTGTTCATTTTCGTCCACCACGACGACATTATGCGTTTTAGTTCACTTTCGTGCGGAAAAGAAAACATACACCAAAAATTGTTTAATTTTGTCCACTACAATGGTAATATGCGTTTTAGTACATTTTCATATGCAAAGGTACAAACTCGAAAACGCGTTCATTTTCATGCACCGCGATGATATTGTACGTTTTCGTTCATTTTTGTTCCAAAAGAAAACTCTCAAAAAAATATTGACCGCAATGACACTATGCGTTTTCCTTAATTTTTGCGCGGAAAACCAAACATACTCCAAAAATTATTTATTTTCGTCCACCGCAATGACATTATGCATTTTTGTGCATTTTTGTACGAAAAAGTAACATATATTTGAAAACGCATTCATTTTTGTGCACCGCGATGATATTGTGCTTTTTTGTTCATTTTTGTCCCAAAAGCAAACACTCTCCAAAAAACATTTATTTTTGTGCACCGTGATGACATTGTGTTTTCGTTCGTTTTCGAGCAGAAAAGCAAACATACACCAAAAATCGTTTATTTTCGTCCACTGCAATGACATTATATGTTTTTGTGCATTTTCGTACGAAAAGGTAACAAACTCAAAAACACGTTCATTGTCGTGTACCGTGATGATATTGTGCGTTTTCGTTCATTTTTTGTCCAAAGAGCAAACTCTCTGCAAAAAGTGTTTAATTTCGTGCACTGCGATGACATTACTACTTTTCGTTCATTTTCGTGCGAAAAAGTAAAATTACACCAAAAATCATTTATTTTTGTCCATCGCAATCACATTATGCATTTTTGTGCATTTTCGTACGAAAAGGTAACAAACTCGACGACATGTTCATTTTCGAGTATCACAATGATATTGTGTATTTTTGTTCATTTTCGTCCCAAAAGCAAACATACTCCAAAAAAACGTTCATTTCCGTGCACGCGATGACATTACCCGTTTTTGTGCATTTTCGTACGAAAAGATAACAAACTCAAAAACACGTTCATTTTCGTGCATCGCGATGATATTGTGTGTTTTTGTTCATTTTCATCCACCGCGATGACATTATGCATTTTTGTTCAGTTTCATGCGGAAAAACAAACATACGCAAAAAATCGTTTACGTTCACCGCAATGACATTATGCATTTTAGTACATTTTCAAATGCAAAGGTAGCAAACTCGAAAACATGTTCATTTTCGTGCACCGCGATAATATTGTGCATTTTCGTTCATTTTTGTCCCAAAAGCAAACACTCCAAAAAAACATTTATTTTTTTGCACCGCGATGACATTATGCGTTTTCGTTCATTTTCGTGCGGAAAAGCAAACATAAACCAAAAATCATTTGTTTTCGTCCACCGCAATAACAATATGCATTTTTGTACATTTTTGTACGGAAGGTAACAAACTTGAAAACGCGTTCAATTTCACGCACCGCAATGATATTTGTGCGTTTTCGTTCATTTTTGTCCCAAAAGCAAACAATATCTAAAAAACTTTTTTTTTTCATGCAACGCGATGACATTACGTGTTTTCGTTCATCTTCGTGCGGAAAAGCAAACATACTCCAAAAATCGTTTATTTTCATCCACCGCAATGACATTATGCGTTTTTGTGCATTATCGTACGAGAAGGTAACAAATTTGAAAATGCATTCATTTTCGTGTACCGCGATGATATTGTGCGTTTTGGTTCATTTTCGTCTCAAAAGCAAACACTATCCAAAAAACATTCTTTTTCACACACCGCGTGCTGGAGGCAAAACTATCAAGATCTTTATTTTTGCAAACGATTATCTGAAAAAATTAACTGGACAGACAAACGCCAAAACGGGCTCCAGATAAAAACTTTTGATGACGAACGATGAAAATAAAATCCGTGCATCCGAAGTTAATTTAGAAGATTACTTTTTTACCGGTCGAATCTTCAACTACGATTTGAATCCGAGTTGAAACTCTTGTCAGATCTTCTACTGTATTCCCTTATGCGATTCCCAGATATAGTATGGGCTATAATCCTCCGAGAACTCGTACCGACAGAATCAGGACAGCTTTAGTCTTAGAAGACAAGTTATGTTATAAAACTGGTTCTGCCTACCCGCATATATATATGGCTACAGTAGGGACCTGGGGAGTAATTATAAGTAAGACTTCTAGTAGAACACATACACCTATTAGCGATTTCTGTAATTATGAAAAACCAGCAGCGGTTTCTGCAATTTTCATAAAACACGAATTACAGTTCACACCACTAAAGAACTATTTGCACTCTGACCCATAATCTCAAGCCCATTTAACATTGAGCTCTTACTATTAAATGCTTACCATTTCTCCCCACGTTAAGATTCTCGATACCCGCCAATTGAATTTAATTACTGACAGTTTTATTTAATCGGCATCTTTATATTATTTAAACCCTTCCACTTAACTTATTTGATCGCCGGATAATTAAATCCATCTGTAGGGTTTGGCCCGATCAAAACTTATAAGCTTCCTTAAGACCCTCGTCAATCCCGATCTTTCAGGACGTGGATTCCGTCAATAATTAATATTTTTCATATAAATAATACCGCTATCTAACTCACCGAGAATATAGACCCATATAAGAT
>JAULJZ010114708.1:0-11418 GCA_032270985.1 Heliamphora pulchella
CATTTTTTACTCAGAAAAAATGCATATAATTACATATAACACCCTCATAACAGCAATAAGTCTCGAATCCTACCTCGTTGGGTCAAAACCCGACCTCTCAAAAACTGAACCTCGACGAAACAAAAATCTGACCGGATATATACGAAGCCTCCGGCACCAACATCGAGGATCCACAGTCTCATCGTTGAAAATCGAGCCCCGAGCCCCTCAAAATCTAGAGAGAAGTAGAGAGAACCGAAACTTAACTTAGAAGAAAGCTTTTTCCAAAATATCTCAAAGCCTGATATTTATAGAAAAACACCAAAATCCGCCAAAAACCTCAGTTCAGTCGACTGAACCCTCACTTCAGTCGACTGAACAGCCTACTGGAAACACGCAAAATGCCCACCGCCACGGTTCAGTCGACCGAACTCCCCAGTTCAGTCAACCGAACTGGAAAAACTTGGTTCAGTCGACTGGGCCAACCCCTCCAGTTGACCGAACCTCAGGGTAGTGTATTTTTCTGCGCTGAAACTGATTTTCCAACTTTAAACCAAGCCAAACGTGCCTCTTTCGAACCCAAACAAGCCTTAACGGAACCCGAACACATGCCAAAGATGTATTTAAAACATTCCGGAGGTTCCGAGATAATTCGAACACTTAATCATTCTAAAATGAATCGGGTCGGGGTCTCACAATTTCAACTAGTTCAGGTTTTCCCGTGGGTGTTCGGGTTTTAAATTTTCGACAAATCGAGGCAGAACTCTTCTCCCTACATACTTATTTGTGATGTATAAGCAAGAAATTACATTCTATTTCATGTTTTTGTTGTAAAAGTCATGTGGATTGAAATCCTAGGTTTGAGTATGTATGATCTTGCTAGGTTTAACTTGATTTTATTGAAAAATAATGATGATGGAAGTATAAAAAGTGTTTAATTTATGCTTTTATCCATGGATTTGTATTAATGGGGAATAATTGGTCAAAATGTGGGGTTAACTAGAAATTTGGTTTGGGTTTAATATCTTGGGGATATGATTTGGGTTAGATTTCGATAAAATGTACATGTATGGGATTTTTTAGCTGAAGACCTTGTTGATTTGGAAAAATTGGGGGTTTCCCCTTTAAATTGATTTTGGATACCAAATTGAAAGTTTGAGTTGATGAGATCAATTTTGAGAATTGAACTGTGGACCGTGTTGTGAATACATATGTGAATAGGTGAAAACCATATGCAATGGTTGAGGAACCAATATTATTGAGCAATTATGTTGTAAATATTAAGGAGAGTTTTGAATTAATGTGGGCTTGACTAGCTCTTCGATGAAAGATCGAAAACTTGCGCAATAATGGGTACCTGATTCCCCCAGTTTAATCCTCGAAAATGTGGTGAGGTGCACCATTCCTTCGAATGGTGTTCCCGAAAAAGTGTGCAAAATGTATGTGGTAATAGGCAATAAGCCAATATAATGTAACTGGATTTTACAATTATATGGTTAATTTCGTTATACCAGAAGGTTGTGGATTGTATTATGAGAATTCAGTAAATTTGCATCATATGAAAATTGGGGTATCTTTTGGGTTTGGGGAGCATTGATATAGAATTGTGAATTCCATATCAAGCATGTTCATATAGGTTGTTAGAATCCTATTGAGCATCGGCTCACGTTGTTTGTATAACCGTTTTTCAAGTATCGATGGTAAACCCATGTCATGACCGGAGATTTGCATGTTTTGGTTATTTGTTTTTGATTATTTTGAAATTATGAGCCAATGTATATTTTTGAAATTGTAATGATGGATGTATATTCAAATTGGAGGTTGATAAGGTCATGTAATTATGCTCCTTAGTTATGAACTTATGATTGTGGGGTTATAAGGCTTAAAAGCCATAACTTTGTATTTTTGAACTAAATGGAGTTTTGAATATTCTATGTTGATCCTCATGGAAGGTTTTGGGATAAGTTTTTTGTTTGTATTTACATGGTATAATGAGGTTTTAATAATGCTTTATTCCATAGAATTCCTTTCTTTTGAGAAGAGTTGGTTTGAACCTTTGATTTTCAAAAATAGGATTTTCTAGTTTGGTCTTGGGTAAGGGACCGCTCAAGTGGTCATGGCTTCGCTCGAGCGGTCTATTACCCGAGAGGGGGTGCTCGCTCTCGGCCAGTTGGTCGCTTAAGCAGACTCACTAGGGCTAAGTCTAAAATTTTCTTCTTTAAATAAAAGTATCTTTTCATTCAGGTTCCATTCCATGACCCTTTTTTGACCAAATTAAAGCCCTGATATGTCTACCTTTAATGTCTTCCTAGGGATGAATTGGTTAATCACCTTTCGCACTTAAATAGATTGTGACTGACGACAAGTATCCATCTGTACGCCGGAAGGTGATTGTTTTTATTTCATGGGTGATCGGGATGATGGTTTAGCGCACAAGCATTATTCTTTGTGAAACCATGAGAGCCTTATCTTTCTTCTCTCCAATTTGTTGATGAGTGAAGTTGATTCCATCCGAGGGGAACTCCTTCCTGTTGTTTTTTATTTCCCCGACATCTTCCTTGACGAGTTATTTGAGCAACCACCATGGCAAGAAGTAGAGTTCTCCATTGACCTTATACTAGAGACCCTGCCTATATCTATGTTGCCTTACCATTTTGTACCGGCCGAATTGTTAGAGTTGAAAGTGCAGCTTTAGCAGCTTTTAGACAAAGGCTTTATTCATCGAAGTACTTCATCTTGGGGAACTTCGGCGTTGTTTGCAAAGAAGAAGAATGGGTCTTTATGCCTGTGCATTGATTATTAAAAGTTAAACCAAGTGATCGTGAAGAATAAATATCCAATGCTAAGAATTGATAATTTGTTCAATCAGTTGAAAGGATCGTGTTGTTTCTCAAAATTGATTTGAGGTCGACCTATCACAAATTGTGAGTGAAGGTAGAAGACATTGCAAAACGGCTTTTCACTCACGCTACGAGCACTATGAATTTCTTGTCATGCCGTTTGGGTTGACCAATGCACCGGCAACATTTATAGACTTGATGAATTGCATTTTTTCCCCTTATTTCGATAGATACATGGTTGTTTTTATGGATAACATCCTTATCTACTCACCTATAATGGAGACACATGAGTAGCACTTGAAAATTGCACTGTAGCTTTTATGTGAGCAACGTTTGCACGCTAAATTTGAGAAATGTGAATTTTTGTTGTCGAAAGTGAAATTTGTTGGGCACGTAGTTTTAAGAGATGGTGTAGCGGTAGATTCTTCTAAAATCGATGCCGCGATGAGTTAGGAGTGAACAAAAAGTGTTTGAGATCCAGAGTTTCTTGGGTTTTATGGGTTATTACTGGAGGTTCGTTAAGGACTTTTCTTCTCTCGCCACGCCAATGACACATCTTACCCATAAGGGAATTAAATTTGTATGGAACGATGTTTGTGATCATGCCTTTTAAGAATTGAAGAAACAATTAACGATTACACCTATTTTTATTATACCGGAACGTGGATTGGGTTACACTATTTATTGCGATGCATCACACGACGGGTTAGGTTGTGTTCTTATGCAGCAGAATGGGCTCGTTGTTTACGGTTTGCGACAACATAAAACGCATGAAGAGAATTATCCGACATATGATTTGGAGCTAGTGGCAGTGGTTTTTTCTTAAAGATTTAGAGGCATTATCTATATGGCGAGCATTTTGAAGTATTTTCAAACATAAGAGTTTGAAGTATTTGTTCTCCCAGAAAGATCTAAATTTGTGACAACGACCATGGATGGAGTACCTTGGCGACTATGACTTTGATTTGTAATACCTTCCCAGGAAGGCTAATGTGGTGGCCGATGCCATTAGTAGAAAATCCCTCAGTTCCTTAGCCCATGTAGCCATGCGAGAGTAGAGTATGCTTGTGGAAGTTGGGGAGTATGAGTTTCAACTTGTAGAGACTGATGAATGTGCAACTTTATTTTTGGTGATTTCACAATCTTCACTTCTTAGTCTCGTGGTTGAGGCTTAACTATAAGATAGTGAGGCCCAAATGTTTCATGGTCGTGTTTTGGGTGATGGGAATACTAAAGGGTGGACCACACATTCGGATCAAATTCTGAGATTCATCATTCTCGTTTAGCCGTGCATCCAGGTGGCACCAATATGTACCATAACTTACGCCACCAATTTTGGTGAAAAGGTATGAAGAATGACGTGGCATTTTTTGTTTAACTATGTCTTACCTGTCAGCAGGTGAAGGTTATGCATCAGAGACCATCACGATTGTTATAGCCTTTGCCTGTGTCGAAGTGAAAATGGGAGAATGTTATAATAGATTTTGTTTCGGGACCTCCAAGGTCGCCAGGGGAACATGATGTCGTTTGGGTGATAGTCGATCGATTGACCAAGTTCGCACATTTTCTTCCTATTCGTATGACAAACTCGGTAGACAAACTTAACAGACTGTATCGTCAGACTCCACGAAGTGCTAGCATCTATTATATTCGATCAAGATCCTATGTTCACATCACGTTTTTTGCTGAATCTTCAGTCCGCTTTGAGAACGAGTTTGCTTTTCAGCATCGCCTTTCGTCCACAGACGGACAGTCAATCTGAACGCACTATACAAATTTTAGAGGATATATTGTAAGCGTGCGTACTAGACTTTCGTAGATCTTGGGAGAATCATTTACCTTTAGCAGAGTTTGCTTATAATAATAGCTACTAGTCGAGCATTAAGATGGCGCCTTATGAGGCCTTATATGGTAGGCCTTATAGGTCTCTAGTATGTTGGACCGATGTGGGAGAGGAAGCAGTGTTGAGACCAAATTTTATTCGTGAGATGGCCAAGAAGATTACTGCAATTCGACAACGCCTAGTGACGACTCAAAGTTGTCAGAAAAGTTATACAGACCAGAGGAGGAGACCTTTAATGTTTGAAGTGGGTGACCATATGTTTTTGAAATTCTCACCTCACAAAGGTTTGATGAGGTTTGGTAGAAGTGGGAAGTTGTCGTTGCACTTTATAGGGCCGTTTGAAATCCTTAAGAGGATAGGAGAGCTGGCTTATTGTCTTGTCTTGCCTCCACAGCTTTTGTTAGTACATAACGCCTTTGATATTTCTATGCTGCGAAAGTATGAACTGGATCCTTCACACGTTCTTGATTAGCCTAAATTGTAAGTTGAGGATGATATTTCTTATAAAGAACAACTGATGAAAATTCTGGATACCAAAGAACAAGTATTGCAGGGGTGAACTATTTCTTACATTAACGTACTGTGGTGTCATCATGGTGTCAAGGAAGCGACATGGGAGATGAGTCCGAAGTTTGCTTGAAAATTTCAAATTTGTTTTCGCCTTTATGTATATCAAATTTTGGTGACGAAATTTTCTAAGTGGGGAAGAGTTGTGAGACCTGATCCCATTTTTAATTTTTGTAATTAAATATTTATGTGATAAATTATTTGTGTGGAATGGTATAGAGCATATGTAATTGATATATATGTGGCCAATGGGCCTGATAACGTTTTTATATGCTTTGTTGAACCTGTCTGTGTATGTTCTTATTTTGGGAATAATTTTGAGTTTCGATAAATTTCAAAATTTTAAATTTCTGAATTAATTTGAAGTTAAATTATTAATTTCAGGGTAATTTGGATGTAATTTATTGGTTTAAGCATTTGTTGGAGGTTTAATGCCATTTTGGTAATTTTGCTTGAATAGTCGGTTTGGTATTTGGGCAAAGCTTCAAAAATTCAGCCACCTTGCCTCCACCGAACCTTTCGCTTCCTCTCCTCTATTTTGTCTTCCTCTTTTTCCTCTCAAAGACCAAGAACTCCATTGGAGACCAAGGGAAGCTCTCTCTCTCTCTCTCTCTAAGATTTGGAGGCTCAGTGCTTGGAATCGACCGTGTACCAAGGAAGGAAGCTTGTTCTCCTCACCTAGGACTTCGACCTCCACCAAATGGAAATTGATTTCGACGAGTTTGGGTTTTAGATTTTTGACAAATCAAGATACGATTCTTCTCCCTACATGCTTTTTTGTGAAGTATATGCAAGAAACTACATTTTATTTCATATTTTTGTTATAAAAATCATGTGGGTTGAAACCCTAGGTTTGAGTATATATGATCTTGTTGGGTTTAACTTGATTTTATTTTGTTGGGTTTAACTTGATTGTATTGAAAGATAATGATGATGGATGTATAAAAAGTGTTTAATCTATGTTTTTATCCATAGATTTGCATTGGAGCATAATGGGTCTATTTGTTGGGTTTAACTTTATTGTATTGAAAGATAATGATGATGGATGTATAAAAAGTGTTTAATCTATGTTTTTATCCATGGATTTGCATTGGAGCATAATGGGTCTAAATGTGGGGTTAACTAGAAATCTGGTTTGGGTTTGATATCTTAGGTTCTGAATTTCGAATAGTATTGAAGATCCTCTATTTTTGATTATCTAATAAATCGCTTAATGAAAGTAGATTATCTTTCCATTCATTTCGAAACTTCTATGATCGCTTCCCGAACCAAACAGGAATCTTTCAATTCATTTGGCTCTCCCACTCAATTACTTCAATTACTTATTTATGATAAATTTCCATATTAAAAACTTTGTTGATTTGGCAAAATTGGGGATTTCCCCTTTAAATTGATTTTGGGTACAAAATTGTAAAAGTTTGAGTTGATGAGATTTATTTTGAGAATTGAATTGTGAACCATGTTGTGAATACATATGTGAATAGGTGAAAATCATGTGCAATGGTTGAGGAACCAATATTATTGAGCAATTATGTTGTAAATATTGTGGAGGGTCTTGAATTAATGTGGGCTTGACTAGTTTTTCGGTAAAAAGATCGAAAACTTGTGCAAGAATGGGTACCTAATTCCCCTAGTCTAATTCCCGAAAACGTGGTGAGATGCACCATTCCTTCGGATGGTGTTCCCAAAAAGGTGTGCAAAATGTGTGTAGTAATAGACAATAAACCAATATAATGTGATTGGATTATACAATTATATAGTTAATTTTGTTCTGCCGGAAGGTTGTGGGTTGTATTATGAGAATTCAGTGAATTTGCATCATATGGAAATTGCAGTATCTTTTGGGTTTGGGAAACATTGGCATAGAATTGTTAACTACATATCGAGCATGTTCATATAGCTTGTTATAATCTTATTGAGTATTGGCTCACGTTATTTGTATAACCATTTTTCAAGTACCGATGGTAAACCCATGCCATGACTGGAGATTTGCATGTTTTGGTTATTTGGTTTTTATTGTTTTGAAATTATGAGCCAATGTATATTTTTTTAATTATAATGATTGATGTATATTCAAATTGGAGGTCGATAAGGTTATGTAATTATGCTCCTTAGTTATGAACTCATGATTGTGGGGTTGTGAGGCTTAAAAGTCATAACTTCGTATTTTTAAACTAAATGGAGTTTTAGATATTATATATTGATCCTCATAGAAGGTTTTGGATGAGTTTTTGTTTGTATTTACACGGTATAATGAGGTTTTAATAATGCTTTATTCCATAGAATTCATTTCCTTTGAGAAGAGTTGGTTTGAACCTTTGGTTTTCAAAAACAAGATTTTCTAGTTTAGTCTCGGATAAGGGACCGCTAGAGCAGTCCAAGGCCTGCTCAAGTGGTCTATACCCAAGATGGGGTGCTTGCTCTCGGCCATTTGGCCGCTCAAGCAGACTCACCAAGGCTGAGTCCAAAATCTTCTTCTTTAATTAAAAGCATCTTTTCATTCAGGTTCCGTTCCAAGACCCCTTTTTGGCCAAATTGAAGCCCTAATAGTCTTCTTTTCAATGGTTTAACTCTCTTTTTGAAAATTATTTTGATTCAAATTATTTTAATCGGAATTATGGCTATTAAACAGGTTTTCCTAAAGGCTTTTTTTGTGAGTCGTTCTATCTTGGTGGGTTGTCATGGGTGATTCACGTGCCTCGAGTTTGGGGGCGTGATAGGACATTCCTCTTTTAACAGAGATAATGGGTGGAAGTTTCTTCGTTATGCCCCAAGGACTAAAAGTGGAATATCTTGGGAATGCTAAAATTCAAACCATGTAAGTGGTTTATGTTGGCTAACCATATCACAATTCGAAAGAAGTTAACCGAGGCTTGAAAGGGCATAAGTCGTGACTGACCAAGCATCTCCTAAATGAGAGGCATTAGGGTAAATCGGGCCCCAACCTCAAGCACGAACAATATAGGGAACACTACTTCATTTTCCAAGACAAGAATGGACTCTTTTTTATCAGTCTCAACATAGAATTTGATAGAAGTCGAGGGCAAGATGTCATACTTCCCCTAAATAGAGCCAAAGCATTAGCTCGATGACTAACTTGGCAAATTTACCCATAACAAGCAAAGACGATTGCACTCTTAAGAAGATGGGGAGAAATTGAAAAGGGGCGGAACCCCAAAAAGGATGATGAAAAACTAGAAGGATGTATTGAGATGAACCCAAGGGTCTAAAACTGACGCCTAAGAATCCTACCCAAATTTATAAATAGAAAGAACGAGAGGACTGAATAAGGATAAAATTTGAAGAAACAAAGAAGGGGAGGAGGAAAGTTGCATTCGATGAGATTTGTGCTTATTTGATAACCCAGTTTAAAGTCGGGTTTTTTGCTTAACTTCACTTTAAACTAAAAAAAGTAAAAAGTTAGTTTGGAACAATTTATAGGTGCTTAAATACTAAAATTTTATTTGGCTTAAAATGACTTTAAATTAAAAGGCAATATGATAATAAGTCAGGTGACTTTAAACCAAAAGAAATTTGTTATGAATTTTTTTTTTTACTTTTACGTAGTTTTACATTCAATGTAAATCTTATTTAATAGATCTCAATGAGTAAGCTCAAAATTATAATTTTTATAACATGAGAATGGATATAATACAAGTTTTGACATTTTAAAAAATGTATAAAACTATTTTTGGTTAATTAAAAAGAAAAAAAAAGCACAAGGCCAATAAACAATAGATTTATAGAAAATGGTAAAATTCTTTTACTTCATGACTAGGATCAATTATATTTTTAAATCGTGTTAATTATAAGTTAATTAAAAGAAAATTAATATATAATAAAAAATTTCTAATTCAAAATTTAAATTTATTTATAGTGTGGCTCACGTTAGCCGCAATTAATTCGCAGTCATTCATTTTAAATTGTAATCTACAGTGTTTTGAAAGTCGGACCGTTGAGCAAACCGAAAAAGGGAAAGGGCAGATGGGTCACCGGTTCAACCGGAATCGAACCGTGACGTCATAATTACATTATTAATAATTTTTAAATTTATAAATATTAAATAAAAATAGCATTTAACTCACAATTCAAATAAAAAAAATAGCATCTCATGATCTAAACATAATTTTAATTAAATAATTAGAATCTCCAACAAAAATAATTAAAATAAGAGCAAAAAGTAAAAAAAAAACTGTTACGTAACAAACAAATAGCAACACAACAATAAAAAAAGTTAAAAAGCAAAATAAATAAAAAATAATAAGAGTAAAAAGCAAATGAAAAAACTAAACGCAAAAAGTTAAAACAAGCAAGTTAAGCAATAGATGATGCAACAGTGTGGAACAGTTAAAGCTAATAAGATGAAGCAAGAAAACGAAGCGCCGCCGAAAACACAGAACAGTGAAAACACTGAAAAGTAAAAAGTTATGTGGGGAGAGGGGTTGGAAGCGGAATCCTTTCAAAAAAATTTTAAGTTAAAAGAAATCAAAAAAATAAAATTTTAAGTTAAACACTTAAATAAAAGAAAAATATTAGGACCAATGAAAACCCACCCGGTTTTCTTGAACTGGTAACGGTTTGACCGGGTTACCGGTTCAACCGCGGGTTTAGACGGTTTTTATTAAAAATATCAATTTTTATACCGAGCTAGTTTAATGGGTTTAACCGGATCGTTGGCCGGGCCGGTCACCGGTTCAACCGGTTGAACCGGCCGGTCCGGTCCGAGTTTTAAAGCATTGGTAATCTATATATCTATATACTATTATAAAGAAAATTTAAACATTTGGTATTTTTAAACCGACTAAATGTTTTGTTTTTTAAATATATTCCTATAGTAGTTTTAATTTTAAAATTTAAATGTAATTTCATGACTATCCCCTCTCTCTGTCTCTCAAAAAAAAATCGAAAGATATCATGCACTTCTTCTCTCATGCAGTGGTAGATAAAAATAAAAAATATAAAACAAATTTCAGTACATTTATATATTATTTTTATATTTTTTAAATTTTAAGCGTATCTTGTATGTCCAGACCGCAAGCATTATATATCAACATTGGATATTCAAGTTGGGACCCACGTGCATCCTGTCTCCTTTTCAACAGCCTTCTCTTGGATGGCCGCCCTTCGTCTGTTAAATTAATTTAAAGTTTATTTTTTTTCTTTAATTTTAGGTAAAATAAGAGAAAAATCATTTAGTTAAAAACTAATTTTAAACTATTAAATACAAAATTATAATCTGATAATTGGTTTTTTAAAAGTTTAGCAAAAGAAAAAACTTAAAATCTAACTCTAAACCAGAGCTAAACGAGACCTTTGCTCCTCCCTTTAGATGCGGAATGGAAATCTCAACCTTTGTTTTGATGTCTAAAAATTTTGATTTTTAAAAGAATTACATTTTTAAAAAAAATAGGAAAAATATATAGATGGTTTGGGAGGTTTTGTTTAAAGTAATTTTTTTTCTTTTTTTGCCTGTTATTAAAATGTCTAATATGCCTCTACTTTCATTTTTATGTTACAGTGTTTGAGATGCTAGTATGATATTCTTATGTTAGAGAGTGAAAATAACCTTTTAATTGACAGTATTATACTTATTTTATTCAAATAAAAAATAATATTTGGGATGTATATGAACCTTTTTTTATTAGAACCGAGGGAAGAAAAAAAGTTAATAATTACTCTAACATGTGGTTTGCGGGTGATCCTATCTTGAGGTGGTTCCTTCTGTCATCAAAAAAAATACTCTAACCTAAATGCTGCCTTTTTAAAAATTAAAAAAAATACAACTCTTTAAAAATGCTATCCATTCTTGTCCCAATTTTTTTGAGTTTATAGCTTATTAGGAATTATATGAATAAGTGATTGGTCCATGAATACGAAGTTTTGTCTCGGTTTTAATTGAATTTTCGTAAATGATCGATAAAATTAGTTTTTCAGAGATTAGTCGAGATACACACATGAGCTGACCCAAACACCCTAAATTATATATATATATCGAGAATCCAACAACTGATATTATGCTCTTCTCTGATTTTTTCAAAAATACTTATAATAATACTCTCGTGCAAAAGCACTTATATTATGCTCTTCACTGATTTTTTCAAAAATACTTATAATAATACTCTCGTGCAAAAGCGTAGAGATCAAATTAATGTAAGAATTTCTTCATTATATAAAATTTATATGTGGTCC
>JAULJZ010114719.1:0-11418 GCA_032270985.1 Heliamphora pulchella
TTTAGGGTTCTTTAACTCAATATAAGTTTTGATAAATTGTTTTGCATGAGTTATTAATAATCCTATGGTCAATCTAATGTCTCCTATGAGCTTTCACAAATATGATCTTTGATTTTGAACTTACATAGGTTCGTAGATTCAATACACTTAAAATTCTTTGAGTTCTTCAAGTCCTTTTCTTTTCTTCTTAGTTTTCTCATGCTCCATGGATCTTAGTCGCTTGAATATGATCTTCTTGCTTCATGGCTTCCATTTTGCATTCTCAATTGTGCGTATTGTTGAACTCCTATAAACTCACTTAATTGCATAATTAGAACATTTTGTTTTTCATCATCAAAACGGATGTTGAAACCTTGTTTAAGCCAACATTGGTGAATCACAGTAATCTTCTCTGTTGTCTTCCGTACCAAGTCGGGTCTCAAAACTGTGATATCTCTCACATCTGTCCAACATACAGGTGATCTACACGACCTACTATACAAAGCCTTATACGGTGTCATTCCAATACTGGACTGATAACGTTAGTTGCATGTAAACTCTGCCAACAGTAGATGATCTTCCCAAGAACCCCAAAAATTAAGTACACAGGCACTCAACATATCCTCCAAATTCTATATGGTCCTCTCAGACTGTCCGTCCGTCTGTGGATGAAATGCAGTGCTGAATGTCAGGCTCGTCCCCAAACCCACTTGAAGACTCTGTCAAAAACGCGATATAAAACGCAGGTCTCGATTAGAAACAATATACATCGATACTCCGTGTAGCCGAATTATCTCACGGACATACAACCTACCTAGTCTGTCCACTGAATCCTTCACGTGAAGGGGAAAAAAGTGTGCAGACTGCGTCAATCTATCAACCACAATCCAAACAGCATCATGTTCATTAGGTGATCTAGGAAGTCCTGATACAAAATCCATCGTGACGTTCTTCCACTTTCATTCTAATATCGGCAACAGCTGTAACAATCTTGCCGGTCTCTGATGTTTTACCTTTACCTGCTGACAAGTAAGGTACCAGAAAACGAACTGAATCACATCCCTCTTCATTCTATTCCACCAGAATTGACGGAGCAGATCATGGTACATCTTCGTGCCTCTTGGATGCACTGCAAGACGTGAATGATAAAAATCATGTGATACCTCAGCATGGCACGACTCTTGTATAAACAATATTCCTGTCAATCTCAAACTTTGATCTGGGCTCACAACCCATTCCGTAGTGTACTTCCCACTGACAATACGATCCCGTATCATCTGAGCCTCCTGATATATTTACTGAACCTCTAGCACACATGTAACCAATGTAGGTCGTGAAGCTACTGAGAACAAAGTTGCATCTCTCCTTGGCTTCCCGAGACATAGATCAAACTCCCCAATCTCTCCAAGCATTTTCTATTCTCGTATAGCCATGGAAGCTAACGAACCATGAGATTCCCTACCAAGAGCGTCGGCCACTACATTGGCCTTCCCCAGATAGTACTGCAAGTCAAAATCATAGTCTTCTAACAACTCCATCTACCGTCGTTGGCGTAGATTCAGGTCTTTCTGCGAAAATAAGTATTTCAAGCTATTGTGATCAGAGAAAACCTCAAAGTGCTCACCATAAAGATAGCGCTGCCATGTCTTCAAAACAAAGACTACGGATGCCAACTCCAAATCATGTGTCGGATAGTTCTTCTCGTGAGTCTTCAACTGCCGAGATTCGTAAGCCACAATTTTACCTTCCTACATCAGAACACAACCCAAACCATCATGTGATATGTCATAATACATTGTGTAACCTAAACCTCACTCAGGAATAAGCAACGCTGGTGCACTGGTCAATCTCTTCTTCAACTCTTGGAACGCCAACTCACAGGACTTGCTCCAAACAAACATAACTCCCTTCCGCGTAAGACGCGTTATCGGCGCTGCAAGTCTAGAAAAATCCTTCACGAACCGCCAGTAGTAGCCTACCAAACCCAGAAAGCTGCAGATCTCAAAGACATTCTTTGGTCGTTTCCAATCCGTCACTGTATCAGTCTTCGAAAAATCCACTAATACTCTCTCTTTTGACACCACGTGTCCAATAAATCTTACCTCAGGCATCCAAAACTCACATTTCTTGAACTTCGTATACAGACGACGCTCTCTCAAAAGCTGTAGGACAAGTCCGAAAGTCATCAATTCTCGGCATAGGATACTTGTTCTTCACCGTTACCTGATTCAGTTCTCGGTAGTTAATGCACAACCTCAAGGATCCATCCTTCTTTTTAGCAAAAAGAGCTGGAGCTCTCCACGGCGACGTACTCGGACGTACAAACCCCTTATCAAGCAACTCTTGAAGCTGTACCTTAAGTTCTCGCAACTCAGCCAGTGCAAAGTGATAAGATGGCATAAAAATGAGAGCAGCTCCCGGAACCAAATCAATAGAAAACTTTATCTCACGACTCGGTGACAACTCAAATAGATCGTCCGAAAAGACATCTGGATAATCACAACCCACATAGGGTAACTCCCCTCGAACCCCAACCGCCCCATCCAACGTGAGAGCAGAAAAGAGGAACCCCAAATTCCCTCGATTTCGAGCCACACCGGGTATAGACACCAAACCCTCACCCCGATCGCCATTTAGACAAAAGCAATCACCCTTAGGCATACAGATCAATACCCTCTGTCAATCTCAATTTATAAAGGCATGATATGTGGTCAGCCAGTTCATCCCTTGGATGACATCAAACATAGTCATGTCTAGAATGATAAAGTCAAACTCTAAACAACGATCAGCGACCTCCAACTTGCAGGATCTACAAACTCGACTCAACACCACCTTCTTACTGACCGGGGTCTCAACGCTCAACGCACTACCCAACGAGTCTGTCTCCAACCCTAATGCAAATGAAAATGTAGAGAAAATAAAGGAATGCGATACTCTCATGTCGATAAGAATACTGACCCATGATTTATATACTAAGAGAGTACCTCTAATCATGGATGGAGTAGCTGCTGCATTGGGTATGACCAGTTCTTTGGAAGCACTGGTATCAATAAGGACATATGCTTTGTCCTGTAGTGCTCTGATCTATCTACTGTGGCCCTGGGCCATCGAATGCCTCACAGACTGTACTGAGGCACCACCTTCCGCAAACCTAGACGTTTGAGCCCTAGGTTGCTGATAAGTCTATCGTCCCTGTGCGGGCAAAACAATTGGTGCTCCTATCGTACTCTGTACACTCCCTCCTCGGGGATAGTACCTACGAATGTGCCCTGACTGACTGCACCCAAAACATACTAATGGCTCTCTCTCATGTGACTGAACAGGCGTGGAACTCTGAACCTGGCCATTCAGCGGGCACTCTGTAGCGCAATGCCCTAGCTGTCTGCATTGATAACAAGTGAACTCTCTCTGTTTCGGCCTTCCCATCGACGCCACTGAAGGTGTGGGTGTAGAAAACTATGGATAATACGATTCCACATGATGAGAACTCAGACCAGACGACCTTTGGTGCTTTTTCACGCGCCCTTAGAACTGTGCATCTCCACCGCCCTGCTGGCTCCTACTCTCCCTAACCTTGTAGCTCTCTGCCATTGCATTCTCTACTCGGATAGTGGCTTCCACAACCTCAATGTAAACTTGAAAATCCAGCGCTGCAATTCTATCCTTGATTAAGGGTCGAAGGCCCCTTTCAAACCTTTTGGTGCGCAACTCCTCTGTTGACACCATCTTAGATGCAAACCACAACAGATTCGCGAACTTGGCCTCATACTGAACCACGATAAGGTTCTCCTGAACAAGGGAGAGAAACTCCTCCCGATATGTATCTCTCGAAGAACCTAGGAGATATTTTTTCCAAAAAGGCCCTAGTAAAAGCAGGCCCACGTGCCATCCACCGTGGTTTTGGAAAACGTTCACCACTCTCTCGCATCCTTCAGAAGTTGGAACGCCGCCAACTTAACACGCAATACATCATCCTCAATCTTCAGGGTATCTAAGATCGTCGTGGTTACTTCTAACCACTCGATAGCAACTTTAGGGTTCGGCTCCCCGAAAAAAAATTAAAGGATCCAGCCGCTGGAATTTACTCATTGCCACAGAGGCCCTTGGCTCAGGATCCCTCACTCCAGCCCTAGTCGTTTCGGCCATTGCTCTCATTGTAGTAAGCATCTCCTGTACAACATCAACATCGCCCACTTATTCCTACGGGGCATGAACGTCCCCTTCTTTCAGAACCTGGCCATACGCACGGCCTCGGCAACAACCCTGTCCCCATCCTCCCCGCATGGACATAACTCTATACGAAGGTAATATAACAATATAAGCGTTCATATAACATGTTATTACTAATGTAAAAACATAACACACATAATTATGCTAACACATAGACATTTAAGATTATGTAAATGCATCTCACATATTGAGGAGAACCAACAAGACAGGAGCGCTAATTTAGATAACCTACTTAAATTCCTTGCTAGAAAACACGATGGCTAAACGCATTTCTAACTTGGCTTTCAAATTTGTTAATCCCAATGCCCTAAGGCAAGACTAATTAATCATAAGGTCTAACCTCCATACTCACGTATACACGAACTATCATGCTCAACAGGCTATCATGCTCATGTTATAAAAATGTTTAAACACATGTAATCAAGCACACACAATCATCATTGCAAGGTGATGCACCCTCTTTCCATGGCTCTTAGGTATTCGAACCTAGAGCTCTAATACCAAGTTATCACGTCCCAAAAATAAGGGTCACGCGAAAAGCCCACCGAACCACCATTTTGTAAAAAGATAGGATTTTACTGGTAAAATAATCAACTAAAAATGATACAGCTTTTGGAATTAAAAGAGTATCCAAGGTTCATCTCTCAATACAACATACATATTGTCCCATCTATGCATAATATATCGTCTCAAGGCTTACAAAACACGCCTTCAGAAACAGGCAACACATATAGGAATATATGATCTCATAACAAAAGGAAAACTAAATAGGAGTCTTCCGCCACCACGGACACCTTTAGGTCAACTCCACGTGATCATCAACACCTGAAAATTTTTTTAACAAATCTCACTACGTGAGTCGAAGCCCAATAAAAATAGACTATGATACAGTAAAGCAGGATATACAATCAGGATAAAGTTGACCACATGAGCCTCAAAACGATTTTACTTCATAAAACCCTTAGTTTTTCCATCAAACTCCTATAAGTCTCAAAATAATTTTTCATCCTCAAAATCAAGTATTTCAACAATGTAAATAATGTTTAACAGTTAACAAAAAATAGTAACAAAACATTATTTCCCACTTGGATCACACAACTGAGAAAAAACGCACACACGCACGCACACACAATCATCATCAACACATCCGTGTGATTCTACCAACTTGTGAGTTACAAACATAGGCACCGACGTCAGACGTGCATATAGACCGAAGTAACGTTACGATCAACCTAACCACACAAGCCCCAAGGAGTAACGAAACCTTCTATACCCCGACAAGACTAACTTTCTTTCCTGGTTCACTAGCCGGCGGGCAGAGAAACCCAATCTGCATAGTTTTTCGGTCTCTCACCATGGAGCAACTAGTGCCCAAACTTGCTCGATTCATAGATCCCAAAATCGGTCCTTTTTTATTTTCAAATAAAAATACATGCGCGCGAGTCCAACCCAAAAGGTTCCTCTTACCAAACTCACAACATGTAATAAACTAAGAAAAGCACAAAACATGCTTTTTATCCGAACAAACATGGTTTATACATAAAATACATCATTAAAGCAGTTTCAACCGGTAGAAAAGCGTATAACTGCACGTAACACACTTTAAAGACAATATAGTCTAGGATCCTACCTTGATGAGTCGAAACTCGATGCCTCGAAAATTAAACTTCGTCGGAATGAGAATCCGTCCCGATGGATGCGAAGCCAACGGTGTGAATAGCAAGGATCCACAAACAGATCGTCAAAAGCCAGGCCCGAGTTACCCAAAAGTCTAGAGAGAAGGTGGAGAAAAGGAAAACTTAGCCAAGAAGAAAGGGTTTTCAAAATATCTCCAGGCTTCTGATATTTATAGGCCACGAAAAAATAGGAGGTTAGTCGACTGAACCTCCCCTTTCAGTCACTGACAAAGGCTACTGGAATGCTAAAAAGCTCTACCGACATAACTCAGTCGACTGACCTACCCAAGTCAGTCGATTGACTCAACACACTATCGACCCAGTCGACTGGATCACCCAGTCTAGTCGATTGGACGACGGAGAAACCAACTTAGCGTCAAAAATCAATTTTACAGCCCAAAACAAACCAACCAAACATGCCTTATCGAAACCTGAGAAAACGTGAAACACATCTATACATACTGTTCTACGACGAAGAAGCATAAACGAACACGTTATATATATATATATATATATAACAAAAAAGAAACAACATCGGGTCTTATAAAACCTTTTCGGTAGTTCAAATATATAAGAACGGCTATTGTAAATATTATTGTACATAAAAATGTATTATTTTTTTTAGTTGTTACTGACATATTTTTATTTTAGTATTTGTATTTTTTATTTAAAAGTTTTGACCTTTCGTAAAAATTGTTGGCTTTTCTCGTGAGGTTGATCTTTCGCCAGTTGTGATCGTTGACGATCGCCGCTTTCACCGTGAGAGGGAGTGTCGCCGATTATGGCTGTCGCCAATCGCAGCCTCTGCCGTGGGAGGGAATGTTGTCGTTCAGAGCAACATAAAAGCCAAATGTTCAACACTAAATATGTCTAGCCTTGTTTGGGGATAAATTGGGCGAGAATATCTTGTTTAGGGTTTAAGGGAATTTTAGAAAATTCACATTCAGCATATATTGACTTTTTTGGGCTTAAAAGACATATTTTTCAACTAAACAAATTTTTTCACTTTTTAACATAAAATGGCTTAAAACCAAAAAATCGACTTAAAGTCAAGTTGCCAAACAAGCATACATATAGTATAATTCGGTGAACAAAATATGAAATCAGAGATCAAAAAGAAAAATTTTAAAATATAAATTCAATATATTTTATTAGTTGAGTCTAATTCTCAAGGTCGCTAAAACAAAAATATAGGGGGCCGTTTGGTAACGTTTATAGTTTTCTGTTTTTTGTTTACAAAAAATAAAAAACAAAAAACATGTTTTTGTTTATTTTTATAAAAAACGAAAAATAAAAACATGTTTGGCACATAAATGTTTAGAAAGTGTTAGTTGAAAGTTGTGGATGAATACAATAGTCGGAGGTGGTAGTCAGAGGTGTTATCCGGTGATGATAGCAAGAGGTAGAGATGGTGGTCAAAAATAGTAGTCTGAGGCAGTGAGAGGAGCGGGTGGTCGGCGGTGGTGGCCGGATGGTGGTGACCAAGGGTGTTAGCCGAAGATGATAGCAAGATGTAGCGATGGTGGTCGGAGGTAGTAGTTGGAGATGGTGATTGGAGGTGCTAGCCAGAAAGATGGTAAGAAACAGCGATGATGGTCAAATGTGATGGATAAAAGCCGAAACGATGGTCGAATGTGGTGGCTGGAGGGGGTAGTGGAATGCGGTAGTCGAAGGCGGTAGCCGGATGTAATAGTTGGAGGCAGTGAAAAAAAAATACAATCAAAACGTGTTTACAAAATAAATGAAAACATATTTTTTCTGTTTCTTAAAATTTTGTAAATTTATAAAACTATTTATAGTTTTTTAAAAATAAAAATAATTACCAAATATATTTTTGTTTACAATTTACAAAAAATTAAAAATATAAACGTTACCAAACGGGCCTAGAAGTGCCGGTAGACTTATTGTTACATATTACTGGAGAGTGCAATAGATGGATTAATCATTAATGGTGGGTGTAGTTCTGTTGCGTGGTACTTATTTCACTCTATTTCAATTATTCGAATTTTTTATTTTATATTTTTTAGTGTGTAAATTATTTATTAAAAAAATAAATTTGATATGATATTATTAAGCGTTAAGATAAATTATATATTTTTTTAAATAAACAACATGTATTGTCACTGTCTATTTTTTTAGTAGTTAATCTGATTTGTTTTTCATTTAACCATAGAAAACAATCTCGCTTTATTGCATTGATAATTTAAACACGAACAATAATAAAATAAATAATTTGAATTATTAAGATTTGAATGAGTTTAACCTAAGCATTGAAATATTATTGTTTATTTAATATTTTCAGCGAGAATTTAGTGATTTGTGTGCTTAATTTACCGCAATAAGGTCTAGTTCTTCTTTACTCCTTTGGCTTTGACGGATTAAATTGGTCTAGTAAGGCTAATTTTAAGTTCAAAATAAGTCTATTTTAATTATTAGAGTAATTTATTTTATTATTCTTATAAATCAACTATGCAAAAGATAATATTGATTGAATATTGTTAGATATATGAACATGTTATATTTATGTTAAAAAAATTATAGTTAAAGTTCAAGCATTGTTATTTTCTTTTAAGAAAAATATGATATATTTAAATACTTAATAATATTCGATTAATTTAATTTTTTATAAAAATAATTTATATACTAAAAATAATAAAATAAATAAATCAAATCAACAGCATAAATCTATTTTAAGCCCATAATTAACTATAAGATGGACGAGATTAGTCTATACGAAACGAGAGAGAAGCCAGTTGTTTCAAATATCGCAAGTCGATGATATATATATATTCTTGTCATTTTCTTGTCAAGATCTTGTTAGAAATCCATAAATTAGCTTCTCTTTTTGGTAGTAAAATTAGTTTTAGTTCTATCCAATCTTTTTTTATTGGAATTATATCATCTCAATTTTAAGTCCCCTTGAGAAATCCATAAATTACATATTCAGAAGATTTCATTAACTAAATTCCTTCCTAAATGGGATTCAAAACTTTTGCCTCAAAAGTCTTTTTTAAAATATCTCCTAAAATCTCGCGCTGCAATCACGACAACCCTAACTCTATTGCCGTCTTTATCCTCTGTCGTCGTTATTGTCGTCATCGTTGTCGGGGCGTCAATATCATTGCCATCGGAGCGTCATCGTCATTGCTGTCAGGGCGTCACTGTCATCGTTGTTGTCTTCTCTCGCTGTTGCAGTCAACATCCATCCCTACAACACAATATCAACTGAAATATGTATCAGTTGTCAGCCTATCGTGAGTTTTTCATGTTCTTGTAAGACAAACTTAACTGATACATATGTCAGTGGCACTCTGCATTGGATTTTACATGTTCCTGCAACACAAACTTAACTAATACATGTATCAGTTGTCACCTTGCATTGAATTTTCCACAATCCTGCAGCACAAACTCAATTAGATATGATAAGATTCACATTGTTTAGATGTAATTGATAAAATTATTAGTTAAGATTCCTTTCCTGGCTCGACCCTACGCAAAAAACCCCAGCCCTAAAAAACTCTTAGGGTGATGACGACAAACAAAGTCGGCGATGGAGAACAATGGCGATGGAGGACAATGGCGAGGGAGGACGATGCCTTGCTCTCTCGACCCCATGTAGAAAACCCTAGCCCTCAAAACTTCTAGGGGTGACGATGGTGAACAAAGTTGGTGAGGGATGACGATGCTTTGCTCTCTCAACCCTATGCAGAAAACTCCAGCCCTAAAAAATCCTAGGGGTGACGCCGGTGAACAAAATCGGTAAGGGAGGACGACGGCGAGGGAAGATGACGGCTTGCCCTTTTTTACCTCTGGTTCGCTACCTTGCTCAACCCTACGCAGAAAACCCTAGCCCTTAAAAACCCTAGGGGTGACGACAACGACATAGCCAGCGGCAAGGGAGGACGACGGTGATAAAGGACGACGACGAAGAGGCAGGCAGCAATGGTGGAGAAGGATGAGATGGTGGTGAGAAGGGTGTCATAATTGAATGCAAAATCCCATAAATTTATTATATGCTAAAAATGTAAATATATGATTTGAAATTCCTATACTCAAGAAAAAATTATCCACTTACTTAAGAAATTCCCATACATCAAACCACCTATGATACACACCCCATATATATACACTGAATTAAATAGGGATATATTAGTCATATCATTTTGTTAATTTTTAAAAAAAATAACTAAATGCAATAAAAAAAAGATGATGGGACTAAAATTCGTAGAACAACTATAAATAAGACTCAAACTCAAGTAATACAATATTTTATTAATAAATATATATACACTCACTTTCGCACTTTATATTTAGCAAGGCTGTAACCTCTTACTTTCCAATTAGAAGCATAATACTCATGCTATTGGTCTCTTATAAATTAATCGAGGTGCACATAAACTAGTCCAAACATCATAAGGTATGAAAAAACATCTTAGTTATATACAAAGACTTTGGAAACTTAAATCAAATAATTAAGGGTCTGTTTGGGATGCCTAAAAAGTTTGACTTTTAAAATGTTTAGTTTCTTATAAAAAAAAAGAGAAATAAAAAAAAAGTTGGGCCGTTTGGATAATTTTTTATAGCAGCTCTTTTTGCTTTTTTTACTTTTTATTAAAATGTCTAACATAATCTTACTTTTTTGCTTTTAAGTTGTAGTGTTTGGGATATTGGCACAATTTTTTTTTATAAAGAGGGTTAACTTTTTTAATGAAAAGTATTATAGTAATTTTAATTCAAAAAAAGTTAGTGTGTTTAAGATGTATATAGGTTTTTTTTTTTTAGATTAAGAGATGAAAAAAAAGTTAGTTGATTTTTTTTAAAAATCAAATAGTGTAACTTAAAAATTGACTTTTTTATAAAAAAAAATCTAACTTTTTTAGAAAATCAAACAGGGATAAATAAAATAAGTTCAAATAACTCGAAAAATTATCTTTTTGTCTAAACGACTTGCGGCATAAGTGTAAAAACCCACCAACAAAGGTACATTCTATATATTCAATATTTTGGCATTGTTGACCATGGGAGTGCTTTTTCAATCAACCACACTAGCCAAACAAGAGTAACGTGTACTCTTTTGGGTTCTATTTTTGCAGGTCTTGAAGCAGGATTTTAAGCTATGTATGGGATAGTTTTATTATGTTTTTTTTAGCAATTTATATTTTACTGAGGGTAGACAAAAGTATCGGGCCTAAGGTCCAAACCAAAAGTTGGGACCTAAGACCCAAAAAGAAATATCAGCCCGAAACGAACTTGCCCAAGTGCTCGAAAAAACCTGGACCCACTATTTTTCGGGTCCTGCTAGTCCGGCCCACCCCAGATATGGTCAGCCCGAACTAGGGGAAGCCCATGTCGGCCCCTCAATAGGAAAGATATCTCAACAAGATACCTTCCCTAATACGATTTTGGTCGGATAAAAATGATAGAAGCAAATCAGAATCAAATCACATCAAGATAGAAAACAAATCCTAACTGGTAGGAGGCAGAATCCTAAGAGGATTCAGCCTCCACCAGTCTTGATCCATATATAAAGAGA
>JAULJZ010114730.1:0-11417 GCA_032270985.1 Heliamphora pulchella
GAGGAAATGGTTGTTATTCTCAGCATTAGAAAATTTTTCATGGCTTTGGGAAAGGAGGTCTCGGGTGCCTGACCGCTCGAGCGGTCAGGAGTCCACTCGAGCGGGGTTTGCTAGGTGTGTTCGTTGATGAATGTCTAATTCAAATGTTTTCATATGGAATTTTGAATATGAATGGAGCATTTAAAGGCATAATTGCAAAGAAAGGGATTTCATATCGGGATGCCTTTTAAGATATATACTCAAATTATATTAAAAAGGGACAGAGGCGCTATAGAGACTATTTGGTTGGGTTATGTGCTCAAATTTTGTTTTAATTTCTTATTTAGTGGTATTTTAGCACTATATTGTTCAAGAAAGTATTTTTGAAATTAATTTGATGTATCTTTTTGGTATTCTAACTTACTAAAATGAATTATTTTAGTGTTATTACTATTATCATAATTTATGAAAATATTGACAATAATTAATTGTTTAAATGTAGACAATTAAGCTACTTTAAGTTATTTTAACTAGATGTGACTTTTTGACTTTTTTAAGTATGTAAGAACTTTAATAATGATTTATTACTTTTGTTGGTTTATAATATTATATTATTATGTATGTTACTTGTATAAAAAGTCTTGGGTCATAATAATGTTTAATTTATACAATTTTTCTCATTTTTTAGCTTAAAAAATTACAAAAAGTCACTTTTTGGGCACAAACTCCAATGTGGCCGGCCACGTAGGGTATTTTTGTCATTTTTTGTTTTTATTTTGTATTTTTTTGCTTAATTTTATTTAAATATTTGATTTAGGATGTCCATTTGTCAAAATTTGAATTTTTATGACTTTTTGCTGTACTGGGGCTAAATGGTCATTTTATACTAATTATAAGAATTTTTGATTTTTAATCTTATATTTCATGTTATTTACTTAATTTAGCATGTTAAGAGTCTTCTATGTGTTTTAGAGCTTTGCCTCTGAGTATGTGGTCTTTCTACGATTTTCGAGTCGAATTAGGATTTCGGGTTGAGTTAGAGTTTTCGATCTTCTAGCGACCTATGATCTTGTTAACTAACCGTCGCTGAAGCTAGGGTTTGGGTTGAATTGCTAGCATAGGTTGTTACAATCTAGGCGGTTACTACTAGGGTCTGGACCGGGGTGTTACAAGTTCTTCTGGGATCTTATCATACGACTCTCCCAAGAATTTATACCAATCAGATTGATGAACAACTCTCACACTACGACGAGACACTACCTATGTCTATGTAGTAGCTGTAACGTGCTGTGCAAAATCTGAACACTGTTCATCAGCTCCCTTTTCTTGATTTGCACCTGTCCCGATAATCCTCCCACTACTATGTGGTAATAGAATATCAGTGATTTGTGATTTCTCTTCCGGTCTACTTGTATTTTCTCTCAGTTCTTCCAAAATATTTTTTCTATTGGGCTTGTGATCCATAATATAATTCTCTTCCAAGAATTGAGCATTGGTGCTAACAATGACATTCTGATCCTTTGGATTATAAAATAAACAACCCTTTGTTCCCTTAGGATACCCTACAAAGAAACAGACTTCCGTCCTTGGTTCTAACTTACCCGCGTTCCCTTTCAGCACATGTGCTGGACACCCCCAAATTCGAATGTGATTCAGAGTAGGCTTGTGCCCGATTCACAATTCTGTGGGAGTAGAAGGTACTGACTTAGAAGGAAATAAGTTCAGAATGTAAGTTGTTGCTTCTAAAGCGAGTCCCCAAAAAAAATCAGGTAAACTTAAATAACTCATCATGGATCTTACCATCTCCATAAGAGTCCCATTCCTTCTTTATGCTACACCATTCTGTTGTGGAGTGCCACGTGCAGTCAATTGAGATATAATCCCCTTTGATGACATGTAGTTCTTAAACTCTCCAAGTAGTCCTTTTACCCAGACGCTTATCTGTCTCCGCCTTGAATTTTTTAAATTTTTCAAAGCATTCAGACTTACGGTGCATCAGGTAAATGTATCCATACCTTGAGTAGTCATCAATAGAACTAATGAAGTACTCAACGCCACATCTTACCCGAATTGTTATGGGATCACACACATCAGAATAAACCTGCTCTAATGGTTCTTTAGCTCTATTGCCTTTAGCTGAAAAGGGTCTCTTGGTCATCGTACTCTCTAAGCAAGATTCACATACTGGAAGTGCCTCCACTTTCAATGAACTCAAAGGTCCATCTGCTACCAGTTTGTTTATATTTTTAAGATTAATATGACCCAAGCGTAAGTGCCAAAGAAACGTTTGGTTCATTAAAGAATGAAACTGTTTCTAATATGGTAATATAAATGTATTATTCATTTCAGTCAATTATAGTGTAGGAGAGATTGGAGTAATAATATAAAGATCATCCACCAATGTACCAGAACAGATAACCCATTTACTATCCTTAATAGCCACAGAGTTATTAAAATAAACTAAATATCCGTCTTTAGCCATTCTAGAAACGAAAACTAAGTTCTTTCTAATGGCAGGTACATAAAGATAATCTCTCAATATTAAAATCCGATATCTACCAAAATTGAGAGTGATATCTTCTACTGCAACTTCTATTACATTTGTATTATTGCCTATATGTAGGTAAATCTCTCCATCACTAAGTTGTCGGGTTTCTTGGAACCCTTGCAATGAATTGCACACATGATTAGTGGCTCCCGTATCCACACATTAGGAACTGGAATATAACACCGCTAAACATATTTTCACAACCAGTGAACAGAAATTATCCTGTTTGTTCTGCCTTCTGAGAAATACTGGACATAGCTTTTTCCAGTACAGGGTCTGGTTGTAGTGAAAACATCTACCTTTCACCTTTTTAACACCAGTTCGTGGCCCACTAACTATCTTGGAAACTGTGTCTCCCTGTTTCTAAAACTTTTTCTTCTTCATGCCTTTCAGCCCAAAGGAATAACCTTTTTAAAAAATAAACACATTTCCTAGTATTAAAGGAATACCATTTGTAATTAAAACTATATCCAAGTTATATTTTCAGTCAACAAAATTCGGTCTCGTAAGTTTGTATTCTTTGAGTATTAAAGCAAGTGGGTTGAAAGTCATTTTAATCCTAAGAATCACGTAATTAAAAAAACCGTTAATTATGACGAGCAAATCTTTGAATTCATTTTAATTTGGTTTCCTCTACTATTTTAAAATTAATTCGCCAGCAGCCTGGTAACTTGAGAATAGCATGCTACGATGGGTGGACATCTACTATCCATCATAAGACCAGACATGCCAATTTCTTTTAATTTTATTATCTAGGTAACAGACTATGCCATGTAAAAATAAGCCTGTGTTTGGACTAGCTTTTTTAGTGACTTTTAGGCTTTTTGGCTTTTTTGTAAAGAAGTAGATGTCAACTCATGTAGAAAATAAGGGAAAATGTGAGAAAAAGCCTAGCTAGCCCAAACCAGTTGGTTTTTTTTTGGCTTTTAAGCCAAAAAGTTTAAAAAAGAAGCTAGCCCAAACAGAGGGTAAATAGCTGACATAGTTTCAGTCCAGTATATAATAGTAGTGACTCAGATAGAGAGGATACTATTATATACAGCTAAGTATTAATCATCATCTAATCCCAAATCAATCTCTATGCAATGAACCATTCAGATAGAGAAGTGATCCACACTAATAATTATCTAGAATTATCCCTAAAGTAGGTTTGTACTGGCGATACCACTATTAATCTGGCCGATGGGGAGGAAGGCCTTACTGTCAACACGTAGGGTTTAATTGTATCGCCTACAAACTAGTGATGGAGGCCGCAGGATTTATCTGTGAGTAAATTCCTTCTCCCACTTAGATTTTTAAAAATATTTTTGAGAGTTATAAAAATCCGTTTAATTAAAATAAATTTATTAATTTCGAAAGTCACACGATCTGAAGGAATCAAACATCTTTCCGTGTCCACGATTCCAAAGATTCTGATTTATCAAACCATCTTTTTCTGTTTAAATGTGTAATAAATAAATTTAATGATTGCATAGTTTTCTCTTTAGCTTTTGACCCAAATATTACGGCTGCTACTTATTTGCTTTTTGTGGCAACTTTTATCCTTATTTTTGTCAGACCCGCAAGATCCTGTTGCTATGGTCGTGAAATTTTTGTGAGATCAGTAGCATGAAAACTATATTTTAAGCCTTATGTTATTTTTTTAATGTTTTTAATATTCTGTTTCTAGATAAATGTTACTGTAGGGAATAATGGATGGTAGATCTAGCCTTGATAAACTGTGTTATGGTCTTCATCCTGTGCATCCCATTCATTTGAGCTTCCTTTGGACCTTGCATGTTGAATACCCTTCTAGAGCTCAAAAATACCTTGGCCGAAACCTTTAGTTGTCGTGACCGCTATTTTCTGCATCTGATTTTCTCGCAGTAACCCGAAATTTGTCACACTCACCTGTATTGTGACTTATTTTCTCACAGTCACAACATTGGTTGCTACGGTTGTGAGTTTTTTGTATGTTCGTAGTTTGAAAATAGTGTTTGAATCTCTTTTGTTCTTTCTGTACAACCTGTATATAACATGTTGGAGACAGAAACTGTATTGCATGACCTTTTGGCCTTTTCTTGTTTACTTTGACCTTTTATCACATGTTTTTCATTTTATTTTTCTTAAGCGATACGTATGGCATGTTTAGAAAGGTTAACCAAGTTACATAACCCTTAAGATTGTAGTTAGAATTTTTTCTTCTTTGTTTTCTTTTGTATGAACTCTCTTTAACCTCTTATTTTGTATATGTTACCTTTAAAAAATTTAAAACAAGAACCAATATTGACGAAGTAGAGGCCAACCTTACGATTAGGCGAAAAGGGTGCCTAACACCTTCCATTTTTGTTCCTCAGCCTCTGAACCCTCTTTTTCTTTGGTTATGCTTTTAAAAGGACCTATGGCCTTCTTTTTATTTTTATTTGTTTTTCTTACAAACCAAGTGGCAATTATATTTTTCTTAAAACGTGCTCAGATATCTTCGATTTTCTTATTTTAAAAAGTAAAGAGAATTTTTCTAAAAATAATAGATTTTTGGCGCACCGTCCTCCCTAAAATGCCTACAGTTTTTCTGGCAACTCCACTGAAGACTAGTTTTTCAAAAACATCATAAAAAGGGCTTAACTTGAAATGTCAATGGTTCTTGCTGTAAACGTTTCATTAGTATTCGCATTTGCATTGTGCATATTTGTGTGTTTGGTTCTTAAAACCCCAGCTCCACCTACTCGATACCTCGATCAGTTTACTATCTTAGGGCTATGTCGGGGAAGCCAGCAAGCTTTCTGGCCACATGCTCCCATAAATGTGGTAAAAAGAGTTATTGCGTATCGCTTGACCATGCTTTGCACGATTCTTGGCATTTAGAAGTATATTCTTGACTCTATTCAGAAGTTACTATGAGTGCAGACCTACCAGCCTTCTCATGTTGTATATAGCTCCTTAGAACCCTTCTTTTAGGATCAATAAAATCTTTTTAGGATTATGAAATTTTCTTTTTATGGATGCTTTTGTTTGTATAGTTAACACCCCGTTTATGTTTAGTTTTTGTTTACCCATTCCACTGTTAATGCGAGTTATCTCGGGTTTAGACCCAGCTAACGAGTTATTCAGTTTACACGAGTCCTTTCAGTTAAGAGACCTAGGATAATAGCTTTTGTCACGGCCCAAACTCCGGGTCACGTGAAACACCACAAACAACCATACATAAAACCCAACCTGAGGATACACTCTCAAAATGAAACATGTATGCATTGTATATAAATACCAAACGGCATACATTACAAGGCTCTAACGCCAAAAGTTTGCACTATACGGTTCCAACACCGAAAAAACATGTTACAACATACATGTAACAGAAAGACAAAAAAAGAAGACTATAACTCTTCTTCCTCTCCAGTACCTCCAGATCAACTAGCGTGACCGGTGCCTGAAGAAAATCAAATCCCACGTCGTGAGCCAAGGCTCAGCAGAAACTAGACAAGTATGGAGTATAAACAAAACATGCTTGGAAATTCGAAGTGTAGGTTTGGACTCTCTTTCAGGACTTCAAAACAGTTTTCACATGCAACCGGAAAAGCGAGGATAATAACCATGTTTTGGCTCACACACAGGAGCCTTGAAAACAGTTAAAAAAAGGTTTTTAGATTGCGGTTCACACGACACTTAAAATAATTTGAAAACTAGTCTATCTGTCCCACAATGCAGTACATGTAAGCCATGAACCTTCTCGGACTTTCACCGATGGACCGCAGCCCCTGTCAACGCACCTTTACGGACTTCTACCGAAGGATCGCAACCCTGCCATACACCTTTACGGACTTTAACCGAAGGACCTCAGTCCTAACCTTCATGGACTTTAACCGAAGAACCGCAGCCCTACCTACACACCTTTACGAACTTACACCGAGGGACCGCAGCCCTGTCGAATGCATCGTCAGCCAGAGCTAACATTCACAGAACCACATGTTCTACTATCTTATTCCATACACCTATGCATAACCTAGTAAGGATTTAAAATGCATAAAACTACGTACTATCACTACGTTTCACAAACCACGTCACATGTTACACACGCGCCCACATAACACTTGCAACTCAAGAAACATGCATCGCATGCATCCGTTCCTCAGAACCCATATACGCATGCCTATAAAACTCTGAGTTTAAAAGCATAAAACCTCGTTACACGCAATGCTATCAAATCATGTAATCCACTTACATAAACTGTGCATAAATAAATAATTATAACTGCATAAAGCTAGCTATAAGCACACACGTAGCCATATAACCTCAAACCATGACATCACATCCATGTCTCATCATGCACGTCACCCACGAGGACGGCATCTAAACACACACCCGAAGCCACGACACGACTTCTGAAATGAGCACACGACTAACTAAACCCCAAAAGGAATCCACGGGTATTTGAATCGACTAATTTCCATAAACTAATCTATAAAATACCATAAGACGCCAATCGGAAACCAAACCCAACTACCGAATCACCATCCCACAATAGCCCAGACCCAAACAAGCTCAATACACACCCTCGATGCCAACACGCGCTCAACGCAAGCTCACGATACCCCAAGAAACAAAAAAACTTGATTGAAAGGGGCAACAAGGATGAACAACAACCTTTTTCCAACATTCGGCCAAAAACGGTTGAAAAACGATTTAGAAAACTTGACGCACCTTAACTCTTTTGGTCATAACTTTTTCTACAAAAAGTATTTTAAAGTGAGAGAGGTGTCATTGGAAAGAAGACTTTCGGGGGTTCAATTTGGGCTCAAGAATGACCCCATTCCAAGTCTGGATGAGGGAGATACATCAATTTTAAAAGTAACATGTTTTCTGAAATAGCCCAAACCGATCGATCGATCGATCCATCACACAACAGTCTCGATTTCTCGAAAAACATAACCGATTTTTCAGCCCCAAAACATGTATAAATCCTAAATCAAAGCCTCTAAACACCAAATCTCATGCCCACGAGCATACCCAGGCCCGAAACTACCATAAGGCCTCAAAAGAAACCATCACAACTCGATTCCAACCACCGAAAACGATGGAAAATAGATTTTTAAACCCAAAAACCCATTTTTATGCAAAGTTAGATCTACAATAATCCGACCAGTAAAAATACACCCGATTACACGTAGCACCCTTATAAAATATACAGGTCTAGGATCTTATCTCGGTGCGTTAAAAACTCGATGCCTCGAACCACGTGCAAAATCGAGCCTCGCTAGAATCAAAATCTGACTGGATGGTTGTGTAGCCCACCGTGCTAAAAGTAAGGATCTGATGTTGGATCGTTGAAAATCGAGCCTCGGGCCCCCGAGAAGTTAGAGAGAAGGCAGAGAGAAAAATGAAAAAAACTTAGGAGTTAAGTTTTGAAAATATTTTTTGAAAATATCTAATTCCAGATATTTATAGGTCTCCAAAATATATTTTTTTAAATTTTTTTGAAATTCGCGCCATAATGGCCCACGGCCCCGAGAACCTTCCCCACATGCATCTCTACCCTCAAACATGCATCAAAAGTATATAAAACATGCTGCAACGAAAAGACATAGCGCGTGTAAAAAAAAAACGCTGATAAAGAAAACGGGTCAGGGTCTCACAACTCTACCCCCTTAAAAGAATTTCACCCCCAAATTTTGACACAAGGTCAAACAACCAACCGTCGATCGCAATCGATATAGGCACACGAGATGGTCAGCCAGACCATTCCTAGGATATAGTCAAACAAGGTCAGGCATCCTAAACAATGGCCAACTGTCTCAAAACATGGGATCTACAACTCCCCCAACCTCACATCGTCACCTACCACTTCCTCCACACAACACACCATCCACGGAGTCCATTGCCAACGCCCCAACAGATGCAACAAAAGAACTGGCCTAAAGCCTGTAAACTCAGAAAGTACCTCGGTACAATGGTGAACGAACTGCATCTGCAGCATCACGCGCGACCGGTGCCCTCGAAGAACAAGGAGCAATAAGTGAATACACTCGGGGCAATACCGCTCTATCATATTTGCCACCCGCCACGGTCAGCTATCGTACCGACTGAACTGAAGCACCCCCACCTATCGTTGCTCGGGAAGTCTGAACCACTAGATGTCGCTGTCGGCTCTGCACATACGAACCCTCTGGCGTTCCCACTACACTCGGTGCACTCTCCCTCTGGGGACAGTTCCTGCGAACATGTCTAGGCTGGCCACATCAATAGCAAATCTGTGACTCTCTTCCCTGCGACTGAATCCCTGAACCCTGAGACTGCCTCGGTTGCAAGCACTCTTACACACGATGCTCTAGCGGCCTACACTGATAGCAAATCAATTCTCTTCGCTTCGGCCTCCCGGATAAAGCCACTGATGGTTCTGGTGCAGAGAACTGCAGTGGTAACCCAGATGGGTGAAAACTAGGACCAGAGGACTTCTGCCTCTTGCCAGAACATCCGCCAGTCTATACCTCGGTCCCACCCTGCGATGTCCTAGCCTCCCTGGAAGCTCGAATCTCCGTTATGGTGTTCTCCACCCTCGCTACTGCCTCCACCAACTCTGTGAACACCCGAAGTCCCAGCGCAACCACACGCTCCCTGATCGCTGGCCTCAAGCCCCACTCAAACCTCATCGATCGTAGCTCATCTGTGCTCACCAACTCTGGAGCAGATCGTGATAAGCACATAAACCTGGACTCATACTGCATGATGTCCATGGCCCCCTGGGTAAGAGTGTAGAACTCCTCCCTGTACAAATCTCTCTGCGACGCTGGGAAGTATTTCTCAAGAAATACTCCTGTAAAAGCTGCCCAAGTGACTCCCACCGTCATCCTAGCATATCTCCACCATTGATGAGCAACACCCCTCAACTGAAAGGTGGCAAATGAAACCCGCAACTCATCCTCCACAATCAGCAGTGTGTCAAGGATCTATGTCACCAACTCCAGCCACGATAGGGTCAGGATCTCCAGCAAAAGTAGGCGGATCCATGCGCCTAAACTCCTGCATGGCCATAGTAGCCCTTACCTCAGGTACTCCCTCTCTCCCCCGATCGGTCTCACCTCTAACGGTCTCAACCAACTGGCCGATGAAACACACCAGCGCACACACCAACTCTATCATATCAACAGGTCCTTGGGGAGCATTGGCATCCCCAACATCAGGGATAGGAACATCCCCTTGGCCAACAGCATGACCACGGCATCGCCCTCTCCTCGCCTGCATCACGTCTATATGAAAGAAGACACCATATAAGATGCAACACACATCATGAACATAAACATTAAGCATATAAACATGCTAACACATGGCCACATAGGGTCATGCTAAACAGACCCCATATACCGGGGAGAACCGACAAGAATGACCCATCAATCTGGATAACCTACTGAGATTTCCTGTTAGAAATCACGTCAGCTATATGCGTTTCTAACTTAGCACCAATGTTTGTTAATCTAAATGCCCAATGACAGGACTAATCAATCCCACAGTTCAACCCCCATGCTCACATACGCATATCATCCTCATGCCTAACATGCTAACACGTACATGTTATCAAAGCACCTAAACACTTGCAGTCAAGCGCACGCAATCAACCTCACACGGGAACGCACCCTCTTTCCACAGCTCTTAGGTATTCGAACCGAGAGCTCTGATACCAATCTGTCACATCCCAAACTCTGGATCACGTGAAACACCACAAACAACCATACATAAAACCCAACCCGAGGTTACACTCTCAAAATGAAACATGCATGCATTGTATACAAACGCCAAACTGCGTACATTACAAGACTCCAACGCCAAAAGCTTACAATACACGGTTCCAACACCGAAAAAATATATTACAACATACATGTAACAGAAAGACAAAAAAAGAAGACTATAACTCTTCCGCCTCTCCAGCACCTCCAGATCAACTAGCGTGACCGGTACCTGAACAAAATCAAATCCCACATCATGAGCCAAGGCTCAGCAGAAACTAGACAAGTATGCAGTATAAACAAAACATGCTAGGAAATTCGAAGTGTAGGTTTAGACTCTCTTTCATGCCTTTAAAACAGTTTTCACATGCAACCGGGAAAGCGAGGATAATAACCATGTTTTGGCTCACACACAAGAGCATTGAAAATAGTTAAAAAGTCGTTTTTAGATCGCGATTCACACGACTCTTAAAATAATTTGAAAACTTATCTATCCGTCCCACAATGCAGTACATGCAAGCGATGAACCTTCTCAGACATTCACCGATGGACCGCAGCCCCCGTCAATGCACCTTTACAGACTTTAACCGAAGGACCGTAGCCCTACCATACACCTTTACGGACTTCAACCGAAGGACCTCAGCCCTAACCTTCACGGACTTTAACCGAAGGACCGCAGCCCTACCGACACACCTTTACGGACTTTCACCGATAGACCACAGCCATGTCGAATGCCCCGTCAACCAGAGCTAACATTCACATAACCACAAGTTCTACTATCTTATCCCATACACCTATGCATAACCTCGTTAGGATTTAAAATGCATAAAACCACGTACTATCACTGCATATCACAAACCATGTCACATGTTACACACGCGACCCACATAACACTTGCAACTCACGCAACATGCATCACATGTTGGAGGCAGTACTGCAAAGATCATTGTTTTTGAAAACGATTAATCGGTAAAAATTAACTGGACAGGTAAACGCCGAAACGGCCTCCAGATAAAAATTTTGTCGTCGAATGATCAAAAAATAAACCCGTGCAACCAAAGTTAATTTAGAAGAATACCTTTTGTAGATTTAATCTTCAACTATGAATTGATTCCGAGTTGAAGCTCCTGTCAGATCTTCTACCGTATTCCCTTATGCGATCCTTGAACGTAGTGTGGGCTACGATCCTCCGAGAA
>JAULJZ010114741.1:0-11417 GCA_032270985.1 Heliamphora pulchella
ACCCTAGCAATCAGAACGTAGATTCCGTCAATAATTAATATTCACTATATAATTAATATCACTATTCAACTCACCGGAACTATTAACCCATAAAAGATCGCACCCTCTAATAAATCAAAATAACGAATATTAAATATACGTAAATAATAATTATTTCGAGATTAAAAGTATAAGCATTCATAATAACTTTAGGGTGTGAATTAACTTATATAGCCAGTATAAAATTAATTACCCCAATGTGGTCTTGTTCAATACACACAAAATATACTAGCACGGCGAGTCGGAACAATAGAAGATGCTATTATCTGTTCCTCGTAATCAAGAAAAGTCTCCAAAAACTCTGTGCTACAATCGTACCAATAGTTTATCCAATTTCATCTAAACTGTGAACAAAAACTTATATTCTGCAAGAACCTATAATCTGGTGTTCCGTGTGCACACCGTACTCTACACACCAAATTAAATACTGTACAAAATAAATGACAACCAAACATAACATTAAAAAAATTTGTAACCCAGATACCCATCCAGCAGTTTCCGCAAATATGCAAACCTCTTAGCGGTTTCTGTAATTATGAAAACCTTGCAGCGATTTTTGCAATTTTCATAAAACACTAAATTATAGTTCATATCACTAAAGAATTGTAACTGCACTCTTAACCATAATTTCAAGATCAATTTGCATTGAGATCTTGTTATTAAACACTTAACTCATCTCACCACGTTAAAATTCTCGATACCCGCCAATTAAATTTACTTACTGATAATTTAATTTAATTAGTATCTTTAAAATTTTTTAAACCTTTCCGCTTAGCTTATTTGACTGCCGAATAATTAAATCCACCCGTATGAATTGGCCCAGTCAAAACTTATAAACTTCCTTAAGGGGATATCGTCAATCCCGAACAATCTAGACGTGGATTCTGTCAATAATTAATATTCACCATTAATTAATACCGCTATCTAACTCACCGGGATTACAGACCCATAAAAGAATGCACCCTCTAATAAATCAAAACAATAAATATTAAATATACGTAAATAATAATTATTTCGGGATTAAGAGTATAAGCACTCATAATAACATCATGATGTAAATTAATTTATATAGTCAATATAAAATTAATTACCCCAATGTGGTCCTGTTCAATACGCACAAAGTGTACTAGCACAGCGAGTTAGAACAATAGACAATGCTATTATCTGTTCCCCGTAATCAAGACAAGCCTACTAAAATTCTGTGTTACAATCGTACCAATGGTTTGTCTATTTCTATCTAAACTGTGAACAAAAACTTATATTCTGCAAAACCCTATAATCTGGTCTTTTGTGTGTAAGAAATACTCTACACACCAGATTAAATACTATACAGAATAAAGGACAATCATGCATAACATTAAAAAAATGATATTACATACATTGCTCATTAAGATTCTCATAAAATTTAAAAATAATTTTATTAAAATAAAATTAAATACTAAAACTAAATAAAATCTATGGATTTTAGTATACAACCCTTACACTATCCGGGCTAAAAGTGGCTTTGAGTATTTCGTCAATTTCATTGACGACTACTCAAGGTATTGATACATTTAATTGATGCACCGTAAGTCTGAATGCTTTGAGAAATTCAAAGAATTCGAAGCAGAGGTAGAGAAGCATCTAGAAAAAAGTATCAAATCACTACAATCCGACCGTGATAGCGAATACCTCTTTAGAGAGTTTAGGGACAACTTGTCGTCAAAATGAATTATATTCCAGTTGACTGCACCGGACACTCTGTAACAGAATGGTATAGGAAAAAGAAAGAATATGAGTCTTAACGAAATGGTAAGGTCGGTGATGAGTTATTCGAGATTACCCGATTCGTTTTGGGGACTCGCATTAGAGGCAGCAACTTATATTCTAAACTTAGTACCTTCTAAGTCAGTATCTTCTACTCCTATAGAATTGTGGACTGGGTGTAAGCCTAGTCTAAGACATATTTGAATTTGGAGGTATCTAGTAAATGCGCTAAAAGGGAATGCAAGTGAGTTCGAATCGAAGACAGAAGTTTGTTTCTTTATCGAGTATTCCAAGGGAATAAAGGGTGATTTATTTTATAATCCTAAGGATCAGAAGATCATTGTTAGCACAAATTTTTGATTTTTTGAAGAGGATTATATTATGGACCACAAGCCCAAAAGTAAAATTATTCTAGAAGAAATAAGAGAAAATACCAGTAGAAAGAAGAGGAACTACAAGCCACTGATATCCCATTGCCTCGTCGTAGTAAGAGGATTACCGAGACAGGTGTAGATCCTGAGCAGGGTGCTACCATTAATATGCTAGACGAGCATGTGGGTAATGGTGCATAGGGTTCAGATTCTGCGCAGCGCATTACTACTAGAACACAGACGTAGGTAGTGCCTCGTCGTAGTAAGAGGGTTGGACATCAACCTGATCGGTATATGTTCTTGGAAGAGTCTTTTGACAGGATCCCGATAGAACCGGATACCAAATCATGTAACTACAATGAAGCACTCTAAGACAAAGATGCAGATCTTTAGTAAAAGGCTATGAATTCAGAGATAGAATCTATGTGTTCCAATTAGGTCTGGAAACTTATAGAACCACCTAAAGGGATAAAGTCCATTGGATGTAAGTGGATCTACAAGAGGAAGAGAAGAGCAAACGGGAAGGTTAAAACTTTCAAAGCTAGGCTTGTTGCAAAAGGATTTACTCAGAAAGAAGGGATCGATTATGAGAAAACCTTTTCGCCAGTAGTCGTGCTTAAGTCTATCTGGATTCTCTTATCCATTGCAGCTCATTTTGATTATGAAATTTGACAAATGGATGTTAAGACAGCTTTCTTTAATGGAAGTCTTGACGAATGTATCTATATGGTACAACCAAACGATTTCATAGTAAAGGGCCAAGAGCACATGTTGTGCAACCTTAAGAGATCCATTTATAAACTTAAGCAGGCATTGAGGTCTTGGAATATTTGGTTTGATCAAGCCATAAAGTCTTATGTTTTTATCAAAGTCCAGATGAGTCCTATGTGTACAAGAAGCGTAACAGAAGCATGGTGGTCTTTCTAGTACTTTATGTGGATGATATCTTGCTCATTGGAAATGACGTGGGGAAGTTATGTTCGGTAAAAGTATGGTTATCTGGGTAGTTCGATATGAAGGACTTGGGAGAAGCCAGTCACATCCTTGGGATCAGACTTTTGCAAGATCGAAAACAAAAGATATTTGGCTTATCACAAGCAAAGTATATTGATGACATTCTTGTTCATTTTAGCATGCAGGATTTTAAGAAAGGGTTTCTCCTTTCAGGCATAGAATCACTCTATCCAAGGATCAATATCGTAAGACACCTGATGAGATAGAGAAGATAAAGGTGGTTCCTTATGCTTTGGTAATAGGAAGCTTAATGTATGCTATGCTTTGTACCAAGCTCGACATCTGCTTTGTCGTTGGCATGGTTAGCAGATATCAATCTAATCCAGGGCAAGAGCATTGGACTGCAGAAAAGAATATAATCAAGTACCTGAAAAGGACTGAAAATTATATGTTGGTTTACCAGGTAGACAGTTTAGTACATTTGGGGTACACAGACTCGAACTTCCAGTCAGATAAAGATTCCTATAAGTCTACCTCAGGAGATATATTTACCATGGGATGTGGACCTATAAGTTGGAGGAGTATTAAGAAGTCCTACATTACTAATTCCACTATGGAGGCCGAGTACTTGGCAGCTTTTGAAGCAGACAAGGAGGCCGTTTGGCTCAAGAACTTCCTGTTGGATCTAGATGTGGTGCCTTTAGTTCAATTTTCTATTATACGTTATTGTGATAATAGCAAAGCGGTTGTAAACTCGAAGGAGTCAAGAGTCCACAAGAAAAGAAAATACATTGAGCGTAAGTATCACTTGATACGAGAAATTGTACAGATGGGTGATGTTGTTGTGATCAAGATTGCATCAGGGGACAACCTTACAAGTTCTTTTACAGATAGCCTACTGGCTAAGACTATTGATAGTCATGTAGAGGGCATAGGAGTCAGATGTATGGTAACATAATTTTGAGTATAAGTGGGAGATTGTCAAGATTGTATACTAAGAATCATATATTTTATTTAGTTTTAGTATTTAATTTTATTTTTAATAAAATTATTTTTCTATTTTATGAGAATCTTAATGAGTAATGTATGCAATATCATTTTTTCAAATATTATGCATGGTTATCCTTTATTCTGTACCGTATTTAAACTGATGTGTAGAGTTCAGCTTGCAGATCCTTTTACAAATAGCTTACCGGTTAAGACTATTGATAGTCTTGTAGAGGGCATGAGAGTCAGATGTATGGTAGCATGATTTTAAGTATAAATAGGAGATTGTCAAGATTATATACTAAGAATCATATATTTTATTTGGTTTTAGTATTTAATTTTATTTTTAATAAAATTATTTTTCTATTTTACGAGAATCTTAATGAGTAATATATGCAATATCATTTTTTCAAATATTATGCACGGTTATCTTTTATTTGTGCAGTATTTAAACTGGTGTGTAGAGTTTGGCTTGCACACAAAAGACCAGTTTATTGGTTCTTACAAAATATAAGTTTACAGTTCAGAATTAAGATGGAATTAGACAAACCATTAGTACGACTATAGTACAGAATTTTAGTAGGCCTGTCTTAGTTACGGGAAATGAAATCGTCTATTGTTCTGACTCTCTGTGCTAACACACTTTGTGTGTATTGAACAAGATCATATTGGGGTAATTAATTTTATACTTACTATATAAATTAATTCACACCCCAAGGTTATTATAAGTGTTTATGTTTCTAATCCCGAAATAATTATTATTTACGTATATTTAATATTCGTTGTTTTGATTCATTAGAGGGTGCAATTTTTTATGGGTCAATAGTCCAGGTGAGTTAGATTAATTATATGGTGAATATTAATTATTGACAAAATTTACGTCCCGATTGTTCGGGATTAACGATACCCCCTTAAGAGAGCTTATAAGTTTTGATCGAGGCAAACCCTACAAGTGGATTTAATTATCCGGCTGACAAATAAATTAAATGGAAGGGTTTAAGAAATTTTAAGAAATCGATTAAATTAAATTGTTAGTAATTAAATTTAATTAGCGAGTATCGAGAATCTTAACGTGGAGAGATGAGTTAAGCATTTAATAGCACACGCCCAATGCAATTGGTCTTGATATTATGGTTAGAAGTGCAGTTATAGTTCTTTAGTGATATGAACAGTAATTTAGTATTTTATAAAAATTACAAAAACTGCTGTAAGGTTTTCATAATTGTAGAAACCGCTGAAAGGTTCGCATATTTGCAAAAATCACTGAAAATTTATCTGAGTCACATTAGGAGTCTATGTCATAATTACTCCACAGGTCCCTAGTATAGCCTATAAATATGTGGGTAGGCCGAACCAATTTCTACGGTTGTCTTTTAAGATTAAGATTGATCAGGTTCTGCCGGTACCAGTTCTTAAAGGATGTATCCCACACGACGTTTGGGAATTGCATCGAAAATACAGTAGAAGGTCTATTCAGAGCTTCAACTTGAAGAATCAAAGTTCGTAGTTGAAGAAACGACCGAAATGTATATATCTAAATTAACTATAATGGCACGGGTTTTATTTTGATCGTTCGACTTCAAAAAACTTTTAATCTGGAGCTTATTTCGACGATTGCCCATCCAGTTTTTTTTAATTGAGAAATAGTATTCAAATCAATGATCTTGACAGTTTGCCTCCAACATCTTCTTCATAGATAGCTCCTTTCTCTTCACCTGTGGCACGAAGCCATGAGCTAAAGACTAGAAAAAAACTTTCCAAACTCACTAACCAAACTCACGACACAAAATCACCAAAACGCACTCCACACAACACTTACAGCATTTTATATATCAAGGAGACGTGAAAATTTAAAGGATATAAGTACAATAAGAAGATATATATGAAGCAACAGATCTCGCTGCCCTCTCGATGGGATATGGAGTATACATGTTTGGGAGAGTTTTTGCTCCTACCTCCTCCTCTTGGAGGGATGAGTGATATAATAATATTTGAGTGAGGGATGTGAGGTGTTTATCTAACCATATGAATTGTCAGCTTGTGTTTTATATGCAGTGGTTCTTTCAAAGTGGCTTGGGAGCTAGGAGTTTTCTTTCTCTTTTTCTTTTGTTGTTTTGGATATTACTTTTGGGTTTTGTTTTAGCTTGTACGGTGGGCCTTGTTTTGGATCCATTTTTGGTTTTCTTGCTCGGGCAGCTACAGGTTTTACCTCTCTAGTTATGCCGAACAGGGGCTGCTGTTTCTCAGGTGGGTGGCTTACTGCTCTTTTGGAGTCTTCATACTAGATTGCTTATTATAGATCCATATGGGCATCCCTTTAGTTTCCAATTTTTTAGGGGATGCTAGGGGTTCTGTGCTTTTTTGCTCTGAGGTTGGTGCTATTTTGGCTGGTAAGGGTTGTTGAGCCTCTTAATTTTGGTAAACACTTTTTAGTTGCCTTGGGGTTACTTTGTTTGGTTGTAATCTTTATAACGATCCAGTTCAAATCCTAGTATTAGCAACGGATAGCCAACGAAATCTTAAGTCGCTAAAAGGTTAAAAACCTTAACTCAACCCAAAACCATAATTCGATCCAGAAATCCTAAAAAGACCTAATACTCAGGAGGCAAAAACCCTAATACCCAGAGAAGACTCCCAAAAACCTAAATTAAGTAAATAACATAAAATATTAGAATAAAAATAAAAATTTTCATCATTGGGGTAAAATGATCATTTTGCCCCTGGTGCACTAAAAAGTTTTAAAAATTTAAATTTTGACATATGAACATCCTAAATCAAAAATTTAAATACAATTAAGTAATAAAAGACAAAATAACAATAAAAATAACAAAAATGCCCCCTAGTGGCTAGCCACCTTGGAATTTGTGCCCAAAAAATCTCTTTTTGCATTTTTAAGCTCAAAATGAGAAAAAAAAATGTACAAATCAAGCATTATTATGACCCAAGATTATTTAAACAAGTAATATACATAATGATATAATAATATAGGCTAATAAAAATAAAATAAATCATTATTGAAATTTTTACACATAAATAAGTCAAAAAGTCACATCTTGTCAAATTAACTTAAGCTTGTGTTTGGACTAGTTTTTTTTCTACGCTTTTTGAATTTTTGACTTATTTATAAAAAAAATAAATGTAAAAATATGTAAAAAAAGTCAACTTAGACTAAACCAGTAAGCTTTTTAAAAGACTTTTAAGCAAAAAATTTCTAAAAAAAGCTTGGCCAAACATAGGCTAATTTAACTTAAAAGCTTACACCTATTTAATCAATTGCTATAAAAGTCATAATAATTCATGGGAATACTAAATTAATTATAAACTTACTAAAATAATATGCTTTAGTAGGTAGGGACACCAAAAAGATAGACTAAATTAATTTTTAAAGCATTGTTTTGCACAGCATGGTACCAATACCTAGTTTAAACTCGAAATTAATGTAAAGTCTGATTTTTTTCTTCCCCAAAATGACCTTAGCCAAAATTCCACCTGCCCCAAATCTGAAAATGTAAGTCTCTAATGCCTTTCCCATGCCATGCAACCAATGGAGCAAAAAGAGATTCAAAATAAAGCTTACAAACATCATTAAGCCCACTAACTCCTTCCCCTATAAATTGAAGACCAAACACCACCCTTCCTTCTCCTTATTTTCGGCTAAGAGGAGTGAGAGTTCAGATCTTCATAGTTCTTGAGAGTTAATACAAGTTTGAAAGAGAAAGTAGGAAAGAAAAAGGAAGGAGGAGTTAGAAGGATCAAGGAGGAGTACATTAAAGCCAAGTCATATCATCCTTCCCCCATTAGAGCATCAAAACAAGTAACTAAAACATCTAAACTCTCTGTTCAAGATCACCCAAAATCTTCTTCAACTCGTCTCATAACACACATCTAAGAATAAAAATCGAAAACAAATCAAAAAAGTCATTGTAGAGATAAAAAAGGGATTGTTCATGTTTGGTATGTTATTAAGTATGGTTTCATGTTGCTATTTTTGAATTTGATGACTAACAAAAGTTCTGGAACAATGATATTTAAGTCAAAAACACATGCATGCAAAGAATATGTACCATATGTTAGCATACTATGAGCTAGGTGGCTAGGCCTGAATTTTGAGCATTTTAACCTAACCTCTCTGTCCCGATTTTTGAAAAATCATAACTAAATATAAAAAACTGATCCGAGTGTGTTCTTTATATATAAACCTATATTTTGATGTTATCTTTCATACAAAATTTGTTTGAACTTATTTAAATTAATAGAACTCGAGATATAACATTTTTTGTCAAAGTATCACTTTCAGATCAGTCTGTATTGCAAACCTAGCAATCCTATTTTAAAACGAGATTTAAGCCTAGGTTAAAACATGAAAGTTGTATATGCCCTGTATATCTAGCTACCCACTAAACATGAACCTAAAATATTGAGATTGGATAGGTCAAAACACCTCTGAAAGTCACTGTTGTGGATTTGTGAGTAACAAAACCTTCTGTCACATGTTTTTGTACAACCAAAATCCCATACTTTTAGTGACCTACTCCAAAAGTGGTTTTCATTACAAGTGTAGGTAACATATTTATCTAGTTTCTTTCCAAAAATCAGACCCAACAACCCCGAATGATCCTCCAGATAATTTTTAAACTCTGTTGAAAACAGATTTTGCTGTGTGTTTTATGACTAACTGAACCTATTTTGCAAAATGGCTTATTTCTCTAACTTGTTTCAAACAACTACCCTGAGAACTATTCATAAAACTTGTAGGGAACATATTAAACTAGAACATATGCAAGCATCAGACCTGTAGGACCTGTTTTGATATCCCAAAATCGAGACCAACTAAAACCCTTTTTATGTACTTTTCTCTGTAAAATACTGAACTGTTTTCACTTATATTAATTTATTTACCTATTTTCCTTAGGATTTGACCTTAGTGTTAAACATAAAAGTTGTAGAAAATATGTTTATCTAAATGGTGACCAAAATTCAAAACTTAACTCCAAGTCTAAGTACCCTTAAACACTGCTGTCCTTTTTAAATTAATACTTGAAAGTTGGCCCTTAAGTTGTTAAGTGTGAGGTTAAACATGTCTTTGTTGTGAGACTTGAAGTAGATGTTTTAATTGATTTAAATTGGATGATTAATGTTTTAGAGTGACTATATGATGATTAGAATCCATGCTATAAAGTTTTAACCAAGTCTTGAGAATTGTAAATTTTGCTTCATATGCTTGTACTTAGTGTTTTAATGAGTCATACCATGTGCTATGCCATGATTAGTTTAATCCGATGCTATAAGTAATTGTATTTGAGATGCATCTTGTACACCATGGGCATTGTCAAATTTATATTTTGGCATGTCAGATTCCATTCTGTATATACCACTATGGGTTAGGATATGTTGTAGTTGTTCTATTTCTCGGTTCTAAGTCTAGGGCGTCGTCCCTGGTTACCGATTTTGTAAATATTTTGGGATGTATTCCATGTGTACACCCTGGGTGCGTCCCCAGTGTATGAAAATTGTTTATCATAGAACTTGTTAAGTATAATTTAGAGTGACTATATGATGATTAAAATCCATGCTATAAAGTTTTAACCAAGTCTTGAGAATTGTAAATTATGCTTCATATGCTTGTACTTAGTGTTTTAATGAGTCATACCCTGTGCTATGCCATGATTAGTTTAATCCCATGCTATAAGTAATTGTATTTGAGATGCATCTTGTACACCATGGGCATTGTCAAATTTATATTTTGGCATGTCAGAGTCCATTCTGTATATACCACTATGGGTTAGGATATGTTGTAGTTGTTCTATTTCTCGGTTCTAAGTCTAGGGCGTCGTCCCTGGTTACCGATTTTGTAAATATTTTGGGATGTATTCCATGTGTACACCCTGGGTGCGTCCCCAGTGTATGAAAATTGTTTATCATAGAACTTGTTAGGCACCATGGGTTCGTCGCTAGCATTCTATCTCTAGCAACTTGGACTTTGAATTAACACCACGTGAGGATCCCGGATCTTAAGGTGGGTTCTTGGATAAGTGCACAAAACGATTCTTTGTTGGTCTGGAGAATGTGAACCCCCACGTTGTTGCCATTTTACAGTAAAACGGCTGTGGCATGAAGCCCGGCAATAGATTTACTATTCGCAGCGAGGCCCGTAAATAGGTTTGGTGATCAATTGCCCATAAAATCTACTCTGGTAATTTTTGGCGTGGAATTCGCGTTATAATTCTGGGTGAATGTCGAGTTGGGCATTTACATTGCATTCATAGCATCACATATTTGTGTGTTTATTCACTTGTCTCCCTATCATGATATAATTGTTAAATTCGTCTGTCTCCTTGACCTTAATATCTACTAAGTGTTAAATGATATGCATTGTAGAAAATTTTGTGCCGCAAGATTGGTTAGAAGGTTTAAAGTGTTTTCTAATAGGTTTTGGCTCATGGCATTCGTGCCACAAGTAAGGAAGAGGATATCTTTGAAGATGAGGTCCCCAAAGGAGATGAAAGCTACGATTACCAGAGTGAGTTCCAAGAGTAGGAGAATCCCGATGATGCTTGCTGAAGTTTTAAGTCTTCTCTTTTTGTTCTTTTTATTCAGTTTCCTAGCGCATATTGTAATTTTTGTAAATCATTTGTGAAACTATAAACGTTATGTATATAACGACCCGGTACAGACCATAGTTGTAACAACCCGGTTGATAACGACCCGTGTAAAGACCCAGTCCAAACTCTAGTATTAGTGACGGATAGTCCACAAGGCAATAGAGCATGGACGAGGTTCAAAACCCAAACTCGATTCGAAAATCCTAAATTCGGCCTGAAAACCCCAAGGGTTGAAAACTCAGGCAACAAAACCTTAACACCTGAAGAGTCTCCCAACATTCTAAATGAAGTAAATATCATGAAATAATGAATTAAAAATCAAAAACCCTCATAAATAAGGTAAAATAACCGTTTTACCCCTAGTATAGCAAAAAGTCTTAAAAATCTAAATTTTGACATATAGATACCCTAAATCAAGGATTTAAGTACAATTAAGTAATAAAAGATAAAATAACATTAAAAATGCCAAAAATATCCCTTAGTGGCCGACCACCTTGGGAAGTGTGCCAAAAAGTAACTTTTTACTTTCTTTTTTAGCTTAAAATGATGAGAAATGTATTAAATTAAGAATTATGATGATCCAATACTTGTTGAACAAGTAATATACATATAATATAGTGTTATAGGTCAACAAAAGTAAGCAAATCATTATTGAAGTTCATACACAACAAAATAAGTCAAAAAGTCATATATTGCCAAAATAGCTTAATTTGACTTA